>OY992887.1:84105409-84205409 GCA_963921405.1 Cepaea hortensis
TTGTGGGAGGAGCGGCAGAGGATGACAACGATAGTAACATTCAAGACACTCTGGTGTCATGACAGGGAGTGAGCCAGTAAAGGAGTTGATACATGTCCTTAGAGATAACAAGATATGAGGAAGCATGATCGTCCACTCCATTCGGCATTCACTTGATAATGCTTTTGACTCTCTCCCATATTTCCAACGCTCCCTCAAATTCTAAATAAAGCAATAACAAGAACATATAAGAAAGATCGTGATCGCAGGATGGCAATATAACAAGATTTCTTTAGAACCAGAGGAGAAATTATAAACACAAGTATACATGGCAATGACCTTAGGCCAGGGTAACAGAATTCATTAGGGGAAATTAATTGAAAGTTAGTTTTAATCGTATAATAATGAAAATAAATACACAGGTTAAAACACTCCACAAATGTCCCCCGTTTTGATTATTAAACCTTCTGTCAAGAACGCCACCAATAGAACAGAGTAAAATTATTATAGGTTATAACACACAAAGCAAGTAAACATAGCATAATGGTTTATACCGGAAATGAAATGAACAGAAAGACAAAAAGACACAGAAGGTGTCATGTGATCCTTGAGGCGACAACCTCGTTATCTCTACATGAACCGACAAAAGAGAAACAACAGAAATGGCGGCTTTATTACTCACTACCGTCCATAATGGTGATCCTTCAATGTAAGATTCATTTTTTGGCTCTAAAAGCACATCCTGGGTAGTTGGTCGGTGTCTGCTACTCTCGTTAATAGCAATGAAGGATACTCATCTCGTTGTTATTATTAGCGCTATAGTAAACTACACAAAAGCATTTGACAATGGGAAACATGACGAAATAATAAAATTACTACAGCAATAAAATTACTACATTGACGGCAAAGGTCTGCGAATAATAAAAAACATATATTGGTAGCAAACAGCAGCCATAAGAATCAACAACCTGGTAGGAACATTTCGGTTTATAAAGAAGGAGCCTGTTCCTCTGTACGCCATAAACAATTGTATTTACCAATTCACATGTAGATGCCAGGCCTTCTACATTGGTAGAACAGAGAGACAGCTTAACAAACGAGTATCAGAACACATACCTCAATGGGTCAACAAGATACAACACACAGGAAATGCTAGCCTCGTGGGGCCGACACACCGGAAGCTCCCGGCGTCTTCAATTGGTAGGCACATTATCGAAAGCGGCCATGTGGTGGACAGAGACACTGCCTTTCGCGTGTTGTTTAAAGTTTGCAGAAGCAATTATGATCAATCAACGCAAGCCAGAATTGTGTAAACAGAAAGACATGTTAGTCAGCTTAAAATTACCGTGGTAGATAAGTGACATTACTGTGCGAATTTGTGTATATTTCAACTTGAAGGATTTATCTAGTTAATTTCACGTAAGTTGTGTGATTTCTGCAGTATGTACCTGACGAGATGCAGCGAAATATGCCAGGCAATAAATCGTGCAATCTATTGTTTGTGTCTTCGTTATTCAAATTCACTACGGGAAAACATTGTTTTGAATTATAAAGAAGGGCTTCATACAAGGTTGTGTAGTATCTCCTGATTTGTTCTCATTGTACAGTGAACATATAATGACGCCGTCTTGATAGCAACAAGTCAAAAGGATCTACAGGAAATGATAGATACAGTGGTTGCAGAAAGTTAAAAATTGGGCCATAGTTTGAATAACAGAAAGACAGAAGTCACGGTGATATCAAAGAAACAGATTGTGCCTAAATGTGCAATTAAAGCAAATGACGTTATTTTGGGGCAAGTGCAGAAATGCAGATATCTAGGCACATGGATAACATCTGATGGAAGGTGTATCACTGAGATAAAGAACAGAATAGGACAAGCAAAAACTGCATTCTATCAAATGAAGAACGTGTTTTGCAATATGTTCTTGTTCTTGAAAGTTAGGAAAAGAGTTCTTGCAAGTTACACAGAACCAGTTTCCTGGACAATTAGTAAACAGGAGAAAAAATCCCTCAAAGCCTTGGAGATGTGGTTTTATAGAATAATTTGTTTTGCATATCCTTTTTTACATATCATCGCAGTCAACGCCAGTATTTCTGCCGCTGTGATCTCTTGGCAAGTTTACATTCAGTAGTTTGCCATTGCTTTCTGAACGACTAGCACGGATACCAACTCGAAATTAACGCAAACACGGTCTTATGCCAAATTGCGCGCAACTGTGTTTCGAACGCGGGTATACGAGATTACGAACCGCGTCAGTAAACCTTCGCCACGGAGTCCGGCGATATAGAAGAATGCTGAAAATTAACTGGACAATCAAAATTAGCAAGCTGGATGTTTTGAGGAAAACAGTCGCAAATACAACTTTTCACATACATTAGAAAGAAGCAGACATCGTGTTTTGAGCATATTATGAGAAGACAAAAACTAGAACATGTTGTGCCAACCTGAAAGATTTGTGGAAAGAAAGATAAAGGAAGACAGCATTAGAAGATTCTTGTCAGTCTTGTGTCATGGCACGGAAGTGAGTCAACACACGAATTCATCCATGCTCTCAATCTGTGGAGAGGCATGATCGCCCACGTCAGCCGACAAGATACTGGATGATAAGTAAACTGTCCTCTAGTTAGTACTGCTGAGGGAAATTGTGAGGCTGTTAGTAGCGCTACAGTAACTGTATTCTTGTTAGTAGCGCTACAGTAACTGTCTTCTCATTAATAGCGCAACAGTAACTGTCTTCTCGTTACTAGCGCTGTAGTAAACTGCTACTTGTCTCATTAGGGTAAGATCTATTTAGTATTAGAGCTTATCTATCAAGGGCTGTTCCTACACCCATTCCTTCCTTAGAACATGTTTATTCCACACCAAAAACCCCGCGTTAGCCATACTATACTAGTCCTATCCCGTTCAGATGGACCACAAAAAAATCGCTTAAAAGTAGACAGGGTCGACGTCATTACACCGGGTTTTATCCCATATGGCTCAGTCTCTTTCCGCAGCGCGAGCTGCTGAAAGCGTCGCACAAAGCATGAGCTCCGTAGCTCCAGCGACGACCCTAAGGAGTGACCGAAAAAATGCACTCGTGAACTGAAGATCGCCGCCCGGAATCGAACCTACAAACTTCTGAGCCCGAGACGGACCAAATATGCCTTGTGAATATTAAGCTAATATAATGTTATGAATATGTGTATATATTATGAAAACTCACTACTTGTGAAGTGACATGCCTGACAACGAACACATCAAGAAAGGATCAGTTGTAGCAACACCAGTTGTTAAATTCATTGATAGACAAAGACTTAACTGGTTCGGCCACCTAGTGAGAATGGACCCAATTTCGCCAGCAGCAAGAGCATACAACATGAAAATGGAAACATGAAGAGGCAGGGGAAGACCACGAAAAAGATGGATCGACGTAGTCATCAACACGTTAAATACCAACAACATGTCAGCAAACAAAGCGACCGAGCGAGCCCTAGTTCGTAAACCAATTATCAAACAAGCCTGCGACGCCTAACGGCCTAGAGCAGTGAAGAAGAAGAAGAAGAAGAAGAAGAAGAAGAAGAAGAAGAAGAAGAAGAAGAAGAAGAAGAAGAAGAAGAAGAAGAAGAAGAAGAAGAAGAAGAAGAAGAAGAAGAAGAAGAAGAAGAAGAAGAAGAAGGAGGAGGAGGAGGAGGAGGAGGAGGAGGAGGAGGAGGAGGAGGAGGAGGAGGAGGAGGAGGAGGAGGAGGAGGAGGAGGAGGAGGAGGAGGAGGAGGAGGAGGAGGAGAAGAAGAAGAAGAAGAAGAAGAAGAAGAAGAAGAAGAAGAAGAAGAAGAAGAAGAAGAAGAAGAAGAAGAAGAAGAAGAAGAAGAAGAAGAAGAAGAAAGAAAGAATAATATGTTGATTATTATACTTGATAATACACATGCTGGTTTACTCCCGGGATGCTTGTTAAGATCCTAGATCTTAATTCAGCTTCACAGCGACCAGCTTTTATAATGTTCTAGCCCAGACGGGTAAAACTCCTCAGACAGTTCGATGTCTCTCCCTTCGATGATAATATGTATGTTTTGAGTTCGTTTCAAAATTATGACTTGTGTTTTACTTGCGTTTATCTTCCTGCCAAATGCTTTCTTAAGCTGTGTCATTGATTTTGGTGAGCAATGTTGGTAGTGATTTTTAGAATGCCGTCATTATCACGTGCCATGGAAACAGGCGTGAGCAAACATCCATAAGCCTCGGTCGTCAACTGGTTTAGAATAGAAGCTTCAAAAGAAGGACAGTTTGTGCAATGCTTTGCTGATCCGGCAGCTTCTGCAGCTTGTCTTATTACAGTTGTATTGGTGTTACCTTTCCTCTGGAGTAAACTAGGCAGGCCGAGAGAAGGAACATGCCGGATGGGCAACGCATGGTCTCTACAATTCATCCCAGACTTTGTGCTATAGACAGTATAATTCCATCCCTTGCGTTACCGCCATGAGTTGTAGTTATTATGTTGTTGTTTATTTTTTTTTTTGTAGCACAATGTAACAAACTATTGTCTGTCAAGACGACAAGACAATGTGCCGGTGAGTGATAATCAGTTAATCGTGGATTGTAAACGAAGAAAATCAGAAGAGCTTGGAGGCACCGGGTATGGGATTTCTGGGACGAACGATGTGAAAACGTTGGACTACCTGAGTAACTAATAACGAATCCTGTAGAAAAGCTAATGAAAGTACAATATTTTACTACTACTACTTACAAACACTGAATCTTGGAATGTGAACCAACACATCAGGGAAAGTCTGAAGGCAATGGTGATGTGATTTCGGGGATGAATGGCAAGTATATTGCGAATACTTTGGACTGTCAGAGTAACTAACAATGATTAGCTGAAAATACTAATAACAGTATAATGTTATATACAGCCGTCGGAAGGAGACAAGCAGTGTTCTTTGGTCACGAAACCAAAAGAGAAGCGCTGGAAAATATCGTGAAGATTGGGAAGATTGGCGGTAAAAGAGACAGAGGTAAATGGAGAGAAATGATGCTAGACAATCGAAGACGGCGGCATGAAAGAATAACATCTATAGAAATTATCCAGAATAACAAGCACGAAGATATGTCCAGTTACATCAAAGTCTATGCCATTTGATATGCCACAAGATGATGATAACATGTGGTTAGCCTGATAAGCGCTGAATCTGTAACCATTGCGGTATAACAGACAGAATACTGGGATCACAAGTAAAGCTGTTCAGGCCCCCAAATGAATTGAAATGTGCTTGTTAATTCGTACAGCGCTGTAGCCGACCCCAGGTCCAAAGATCGGTATCAAAGTTGAGGGAGGCGATGAAAGGAACTGTTCACCCAAAGCATTAATGATATCATCTAGTATGTGTAAAGTGTTGTCATCTCTCACTTCTAGAACGTGTCAGTCACAGCCTGCATTGGCTGTGCACAAAGCGTGAATCAGAATGAATAGATAACCATTGTTGAATACGGTTTCCCTTTATTGGTCTCCAGCCAGGCGTTACCAATTTGTTGTTACGCTTTGAATGTTTTCGCTCTGGACATTAAAAGCATGCCTCGTGTTTCTCCCTTTCCCCTCCACCACAGTAATATCTCCTCCTCCTCCTCTCCTTCCTATTTTTCCTCTTCACTTTGTTGCCTTTTTTTCTATATTCCCTTACGAAGTATAAGCCAGGAAACAGGTATAATGTTTGCATTTTTGATGTATTTTCTACACGAGTTAACATCACATCACGGTCCAACCCTTCGTAAGTGCCTTCTACGGCAAGCTGGGGAAATTAGATTACTACCAACATTTGCTTCCCCTTACAAGTTCCAGTAACAACGAAAGACTTGCTTGAAAACCCAAAACGTTACCATTCGCCTATCTGTTACCATCATCTTAAGACCGGTGTTGTTATGGAGAAGAGGGACTCCCCTATAGACTATGAGAAGTATTGTAGTGTATTGAGTACGTACTCGTTGTTTCCCTGCATGATCTTACATTAGCTTTATGTGACAGTTTATATCTTCATCACCAAACCGGCCGTCATAACAACAGCAGAAGAAACACTTTACCAAACTTTGACATATCAGATTAGAGTCGTGAATGGAGCTGTCATAACAGATGCAAAATATTGTTGTGTGCCTTGGAATGATGTCCATATATGCACCAAATATTTTTATAAAAACATTTTTGGATACCATCAGACGGAAGATATATCACAGAGATAAAGAGTGGAAAAGGACAAGCAAAAACTGCATGTTATACTATGAAGAGCATCTTATGCAATGGATCCCTGCCACGGAAGATTAGAAGAAAAAAAGTTTATGTTAACTAGAATCAATTTTAACATATAGTTGTTAAGCCTGGACAATTGCTAAACAAGGCCACAAATAAAATGAGCTAGGCCTCATAAATGTGGTTTTCAAGACTAATGCTGAAAATGTCCCGAGTGGCGTAAATGAGTAATCTAAATGTTTTAAAAGAGGTTAAGATATAAGAAGCTTCAAAACAAAGGAATTGTTATTTTTGGCCACGTCGGGAGAAGAGAAAAACTAGAACAGTGGTTCTCAACCGGTGGGGAATTCCCCCCCCCCCCCCAGGGGGGAATTTCAGGGTTTCCAAGGGGGAATGAAGACCATTTCAAGATCGTGTTAATACAAGAACCGATTACTTGACATAGTTTTTCCCTTCATACTTTACAGTTATGTATGTCTCGTCCTTCTAAACCTCATTTTATAAAGTAAGTAGACCCACAAATCATGTTTTATGTGGATGTCTAGACTTGTTTTAGTATATGCTATTACATTTACCTTCCACTTTTACGTATACTGTGTAGGGGTGGGGGGGGGGGGATTTTTTGATAGGAAATATGAAAGGGGGGGGGGGGGAATAACGTTCTGAAAATACGGTGAAGGGGGGAACGGGCCAAATTTTTGATAGGAAGGGGGGGGGGGTGGCGTTCTGAAAATATGGTGAAGGGGGGAATGGGCCAAAAAAGGTTGAGAACCACTGAACTAGAACATGCTGTGAAAAACCTACTTACGGGAAGATATACTTCTTGAGAGAGCAAACCTCAGCCCTAGGGCGGCCATGTTTCTCCAGCCGATGTTGGGTGTTTCAAAGGCAACAAAATCCTTCTATATACCCAAAGGGGAACTGTTGCGACACAAGCCTTTGTCTGGTCAGAGTTCAAGATTTTTCCATGACGATTTCAAAGTGGCTCCCTCACTCAATCATTCATTCATCCTGTCTAACTATCCACACAGCTAACTGTCCTGGCCGTCCATAAGCCGGACGGTCAGACCAAAATGTGGTGGTCCTAACACTTCACACACCGCCAGCTCATTCCCTGCTATAGGGGTTTTGTTTTTGTTTTGTGAGTTCGCTAGCTTTGAACTCAAGTGTAGTCTATACACGTGCTACTACTTTCAGTGCACTGAACTGATTTTTGCGTGTGGACTAGCTTTTCCTATTACCAATGTCCCTCGCCATCAGGTAAACTCACTTCGACTTACAAGTACTTGTAATTTACGTCTCCAACTCACGGACGAGAAGTCAATATTTTAGTCTAACAGACAAGTGTATGGAACTGAATCCACTACCTCGGCATCAGCACACAGGATGTTTAAGAAGGAGTGCTCTTATCCATTCGTCCATGCTGACCTCAATTGTTTATGTATTTATTATTGTTTACAATAAACATAAACCATGTGTGAACTACCTGGTACTGTTAGTGTAAACATCGCACGACTGGAGATGACTTGTGCAGGCAAGAAATCAAGAGCTGGGGTAATGATCGACACACGTATTACACGATCACTCAGCAAAGTCATAAGGTAAGACAAATAAAATATGTGCGGCATATCAAGAGACTAAATGGAAGCAGAAGAAGAGGCCGACAATGTAAACGATGGACACATGGAATAGCAGAGTCCATGGGAATCTTGATATATGAAGCGCATAATCGGGCACACTCCCACTTCGTAAGCTTCACCGCGACACCGCAAGGTACAAAATGAGATGAGGTGAGATCAACAGAAGAAATGCAATAGCGAAATTAGGCTTAGGTGGAGAATACACGACAAGAAACACAAAGCCAGAAATAAAGAACAAACACGTGTGTGGAAAGCTTAAACAGTTGAACAACAAACACAGGGCAAGCAATAAGAAATAAAAATAATGAAGGATTTGTGTTTTAATATTATTAAATTTTCTATTTTTATAATTAATTTTTTTTTTAATTCTGTTTGTGTTGCCCCTGATGACGGATATCATAATAGAAACGTCGTTCGTTGTGTCGCAGAATATTTTTTTTTAATTTCCCTCCTCTCCCCCCTCCCCTGAGATTTACGTTTACCATTGTGGAGTTCGTTGTCTGTGTTTAGTTTATCTGACGTTTCCGCAGGAGTTACACATACCTGATTGTGTTTATTTCATATTGTTACATCCTGGTGCAGCCTTTATTTCTCTTATCTACAGGACAAGCAACGAGAACTTCATCACCCCAGAAACAACAGGGTGGATTGGAAAGTCAGAATCGCCGATGTCTACTCAAGACGAGGCAGTACAAGAAGAAGCCTTCATTGTCAAACAACACATTACCACGAAGTGTTCATTTCATCGATACTTTTTATGAATATTCTCGTCTTCGAGAGTATGGGGGTGGTTTTACTGAACACGCACACGCACGCACACATACTGAAACACAGAGACACACAGACACCAGACGGCCCTTCAATCATCTCCCTGTCATCGGATGTGTCAGTAATTAGTGTCGTTGATATAATTATACGTTCGCTTGCTGATAAGCTTCTCCAAATACAGCCCCCGAGGCCTTCCTTACCTAATATCTTCCCACGTAAGATTAATTTCATAATTACATTTCTACTGAGTCTATGTCAGAACACCAGCCAGCAAATAGACAGTAAATATGTTGAGAATACGATTCTTTCCTGTGGCAACATGCGTATGTGGATTATGGACCACCTCACAATTACTACAGAAGAAAATCAAGGCTTTTAAACTTACATTATTACAGAAACTTTTCTTAGCATTGTGTGGATTAAAGTTAGGTGCATATCCTTTACATGACGTAGCAGTCAACCCCAGCATATTCTGGATGTTCGTGATTCCTGGGCAAGGTTACTTTCAGTGGTTTACCATTGCATTCTGAACTACCGGCACACATACCATTTTATTAAAAAAAACCAACGTAAGGCGGTCTGCTGTCAAATCGCCCACGGCTGCCACACTCCGTCCGTAACTTCTTCGCCACGGAGCGGACTGCGTGGATTAAGAAGAAATAAATTCTGATATTTTACCAGATCTGATGATGATACAAAACTGGCTTCTATACACCAATGTCTCCGACACCGAAATACACGGTGTATTTTTAATGAGTGTGCAGTGTTTAAAAATATTGCCGGTCCAAGTTTTGTATGTACTTATTATGTGGCATGAACTTTACAGAGGGTGAATACAAAACTTGGACCGGCAATATTTTCAAACACTGCACAGTCATTAAAAACACACTCTACAGTTTGGCTATATTAGCCGCTACTGTGTTTTAGAAAGAACAATAACGGAAAGCATATTCCTGGAAGAAGAGGAACAGATCGAATCGAACAACACGAAGATGAGTACATCACATTAAAGACACCGTGGGCGCGGAAAGGCATGCGGCGCGGAGACTGGCGACAGTTCGAGAATCTATCGGGCGGCATCTGATGAGAGCGACGTTCTATAAAAGACTTCCCACATTCTGATGGCTTCTGTTCAATTGTCATATGTCACAAATAATATCATTTGTCTTGTTTTATTCCTTTATTACTGGTTATCTCCATGCGACATGTGTTCGTCTTCGGATATCGTAATTCTGTTCAAGAGCGCTTTTTTTTTTATATCCCTCATGGCTGGAGCTACGGAGCTGGTGCACTGTGCGACGATTTCGGAAGGCTATTCAGTGGTTAAGACGCCGGGCTATATGGGTTATGTTAAAACTCGGTGCAGGGAAGACGATCCCCTAGAATGCACACCCCTTGTAGCAGATTCAGTGCCAACAACGCTGTAGGGTTGGACCTAACAAAAATGGATGGCGGAAAATGGGAAGTAGGGGTGTGTCACAGTTATTATTTAAAAGTTGTTAATATGCTACCAGGTATGTTGTATTATATATCAAATTACAGGGGATTGCATAACAAAACGAATGTATATAAGCTGTTTGAGCTGTGAATTTCGCGTTGAGTGCTTTTACATCTGTCTGCGGTTGTTTGTAGCGTGAACTGCATGTCCAGAAAAATGGCGGCCGGCAGGTCAATAAACTAACTGGGTTGCCTTATGCAGTAATGTGTGGCTGCTGGTTTTCTAGTGACTTCTAGCTGGTTTGTCGAGACACCTGTCTCTTCCACTTTTCACATGGGACAATGAGATTAGGTGTGATATTCACTGGCACAGGTACCGAGCATAATGGGGCGACATTTTGCCGTGAAGTTGGAACCGCGACTAACTAACTATTGTATATAAACCTATGACAGATACGGAAAGTCGTTTAAGGCTATTAATCATCCCATGACACTTAATCCATTAATCATATACCATATTGATCAGTCAGGTCTTAGTCAGATATGACTGAGCTACCGTATAACAGTAGACGGTACTACCTGGTTTCTGTTAGCGCCGAACGTTGGGCGGCGCTTACCAAACCCGACACCCCACATTGTGCCAACGGCTTCGGGCGGAAGAGTGCAATTGGGAGGGTACAAGCCTTACCCTGGTGCGAGGAAATGCAAGCTAAAGACAAAATTGTCATGGCAGGGCAGACCAGGCCCTAAGCCTTGGTTGGCAACTGGTCTAGGATCGAAGCTCCGACAGGCAGACAGTTAGAGCATTGCTGTGCTGATCCGGCAGCTTCTGCAGCTTGTCTTGTTCCAGATGTAGAGGTGTTACCTTTCCTCTGGAGTGAACTAGGCAGGCCGAGAGAGGGATCATGCTGCATGGGCAACACATGATCTCTATATTTTAGCCCAGGCTTTGTGCTATGGAGAGGCAATAACTCCATCCCTGGTCTTAACTGGTCTCGGAATCAAGTTATTATGCCTTTTTAAAGCACAAACTATCGTCTGTCAAGACGGCAAGGTGCCAATATTGATCACTGAGCTTGTAGCACACAGGGGTGTCATTACTTCTGTGTTTGTTTTCTTCTTTCTCTTGACATTCTCAACGTTCTACCCAATAACCACACCGTCACTGCCTCGTTATCTTCACCCTCTCATTACACAGTTTCCAAAATTGGCATCAATACATAATACCAGACAGCCTTTCTGTCAGCAGATTATTCGTTTCATATAACCTTTATGTCTTCTTTAACACTGGCTGTATTATCCCACAACTAATATAATATTGTTTATTGCCCATTCTACATTTACACTGCACACGTATTTTCTGTGTTTCCCATCCATAATGTACCGTACAGTTTGTTTCCCGTTTGTCAAATGAGACTATTTAGTCTCAATATTTTAAATTATATTACACCGGTATGTCCGTGAACTCTCTATCAAACATTGCGCAATTTTTCTATTTGGTGAATTTTTATTTTCCTGTCGTAAGTAAAGGACACTTCTCCTCGCCGTGAGAAGTATCGCAAACATGGTGCTCAATTCACATGTTTAGTCGGCACTCGACTGGTGCCATCAAATCTTGGGAAGATAATGTGGTGGTTTTCCCTTGCCTTCCAGATCCACACGGTGGTCTTTTACCTCTGCCTTTGACAGCCATTTCCGACTGTCAGGACAAGTGAGAGCCCTGCTCTGCTCAAAGACCGAGATCGGTGGAGAGCCTGAACACCTACGCCAGCTGGCAGGGCACTTGATGAAAACGATGACTCGACGGGTGATGAAGTAAATACCTGGATGGCTTTGTCAAACGGTATGGTCGAGACAAGAACACTGAGCTGATTCACGACTAATGTGATCGAGTGAAATGTCGAATCATGACCGCCCACGCTTATCGGCATGGCACTTTATGGATGGATGGGTGGGTGGGTGGATACATTGTCAGTATTACGCCGGCCGCCATACTTCCTATAAAAGTTCATGTTACATATTTTAGGCCTATTTGACCTAGGCGACCAGGTACATTTCTGTATTTTAAAATCCCTAACTGGGAGGGGATTCAAACACATGACCACCGTGTTGACAAGCAAGCGTGCTAGCCACTGCGCTACAGCGGCCGGCCTATTTTCCTGTCCAACTCTATCGTTATTTCCCTAATTTTCCTGTCCTACTCTATCGTTATTTCCCTAATTTTGCAGTCACCATGTGCGGCTATTTTCCCCATGTTACTGCCAAACGATTTCACTATTGTGAATTACTTGCTGCCTAGTGTTTTCAACCTTCTGTGAAACGTCTGAATCACTAACATGAGCAATGTTAATCATTGGTGAGAAAGTGCACTAAAGTCGAGCGTATAATTTCGCAAGAATAAGGAATGTTCACCTTCTTCTTCATCGTCCCTCTTGACGAGTGCATCACACCTACTTACGCAGCTCACAGATCGGTGTATCCGACTTCGGCATTCATCTGTTTAAGATTTACTTCCTCTAGAGAGAATCCGCCGGCTTCGAGGCTTAGAGGTTATGACTTTTCTCCGTAATCTCGTATACTCTCGTGGGTAACGTGATGACGGTGAGAATCAGCAGTGGTTCGAATCGCATCGGTAACTTACGGGGTATGTGAGCCGGCCGCTCAGAAAGCAATGGCAAACTACTGAGCTTAATCTTGCCAAAAAATCAACATACAGCTGAAAGATGCTAGTGTTCACAGCGATGTCCTGTAAAGGATATGCACACACACACACAAAAAAAAGAGAGAGAGAGAGAGAGAGAATCCGTTCAAAATAGTTGTAGTCATACGGTAACAACTTTATAACAACAGGTCGCACCATAATTGCTCCATTCCTGTGCACACGAAAACAATACGAAATGCTCGTCATTGTTCCATGTAAACTCGTAAGGAAAACAGTAGATGCGACAAGGCCAATTCACCAGAGCATCGACAAAAAGCCGTCCTTCACTTGAATTTGCAGTTCATTGTAAAGAAGACAGCAGCCTCGAATAAACACAAGCAGCCCCGCACAAGCATTATCGCACAAGGCAACCGTCGGATTGTCAGCAAATGGTCTACTGCCATTTTCTGAATCTGCACTTCACAATACATTTAACGTGGACACAAACAAAATGCACTTCCAAAGAAATCACAGATCGCAGTGTCGCACCCAGCACTCAGCTCAGTAGTTGAGCGACGAGACCGGGCCCTGCAAGTTCAAACGTGGGGGAAATACACTAGCAAACTCACCCCGGAGGCAATCAGCTCTCCAAGGGCTGACCGGTCTGTCTGCCTATTGGTCAACGTGTCCCCGGTTCTATCTATCCATGGCTAGTTTTATTTTCTTAACAATGGTCCCATGGCAACTACCCTACGGCCTACCCTTTGCCACTTCCACCAGCCATGAGATCTGTAACGCACACAACTTGCACACGAGATCTCTCTTTTTTCGCCCTTATCCGAGAAGTCAAGATATCACATCTCACTATTCAAGAGATCTGATCGAGGTCTGATATCATTAGACATCAACTGTTCTTGAAACATGTCCATACCTACGCAGAGATTGAATCCGGTACCTTCTGAACCTAATACTAGTACAGTAATCTGTTTACTGCCGGCTTCGTGGCTTAGAGGTTATGACTTTTCTCCGTAATCTCGCATACTCTCGTCGGTAACGTGATGACGGTTCAAATCAGCAGTGGTTCGAATCGCATCGGTAACTTACGGGGTATGTGAGCCGGCCGCTCAGAAAGCAATGGCAAACTACTGAGCGTAATCTTGCCAAGAGATCAACATACAGCTGAAAGATGCTGGTGTTGACAGCTAAGTCCTGTAAAGGATATGCTAAAAAAAAAAAAATCTGTTTACTATAGGCTTTCTCAAAGAATGTATATGGCCAGCGACACAATTCGCTCAATAATGTGTATAACAAGCGGCACAATTTGCTCAAGAATGTTTATGACAGACGACACAATTCACTCAAGAATGTTTATGACAGACGACACAATTCACTCAAGTATGTTTATGACAGACGACACAATTCACTCAAGTATGTTTATGACAGACGACACAATTCACTCAAGTATGTTTATGACAGACGACACAATTCACTCAAGTATGTTTATGACAGACGACACAATTCACTCAAGTATGTTTATCACAGGTGACACAATTCACTCAAGAATGTTTATCCCAGGTGACACAATTCACTCAAGAATGTTTATCCCAGGTGACACAATTCACTCAAGTATGTTTATCACAGGTGACACAATTCACTCAAGAATGTTTATCCCAGGTGACACAATTCACTCAAGAATGTTTATGACAGACGACACAATTCACTCAAGTATGTTTATCACAGGTGACACAATTCACTCAAGTATGTTTATCACAGGTGACACAATTCACTCAAGAATGTTTATCCCAGGTGACACAATTCACTCAAGAATGTTTATCCCAGGTGACACAATTCACTCAAGAATGTTTATCCCAGGTGACACAATTCACTCAAGAATGTTTATCCCAGGTGACACAATTCACTCAAGTATGTTTATCACAGGTGACACAATTCACTCAAGAATGTTTATCCCAGGTGACACAATTCACTCAAGAATGTTTATGACAGACGACACAATTCACTCAAGTATGTTTATCACAGGTGACACAGTTCACTCAAGAATGTTTATCCCAGGTGACACAATTCACTCAAGTATGTTTATCACAGGTGACACAATTCACTCAAGAATGTTTATCCCAGGTGACACAATTCACTCAAGAATGTTTATCACAGGTGACACAATTCACTCAAGAATGTTTATGACAGACGACACAAATCGCTCAAGAATGTTTATGACAGGCGACACAGTTCGCTCAAGTATGTTTATCACAGGTGACACAATTCACTAAAGAATGTTTATCACAGGTGACACAATTCACTCAAGAATGTTTATCACAGGCGACACAATTCGCTCAAGAATGTTTATCACAGGCGACACAATTTGCTCAAGAATATTTATTACAGACGATACAATTCGCTCAATAATGTGTATGACAGGCGACACAGTTCGCTCAAGTATGTTTATCACAGGTGACACAATTCACTAAAGAATGTTTATCACAGGTGACACAATTCACTCAAGAATGTTTATCACAGGCGACACAATTCGCTCAAGAATGTTTATCACAGGCGACACAATTTGCTCAAGAATATTTATTACAGACGATACAATTCGCTCAATAATGTGTATGACCGGCGACACAATTCGGTATAGAATGTTTATGCCAGGCGACATAATTCGCTCAAGAATGTTTACGACCGCCGACACAATTCGCTCAAGTAACATACAAGAATTTCATATGAATAGAAGCTGTTTATCGCAGGTGGCACAGTTGGCTGAAGACATCCGCATGCATTCGATAGAATAAGAAAACGTCACAGAACTTGTTGACACTAAAGCTTGTGTCTCCGAACGAATCGATCCGTGCAAGGGCAATTATGATTGGATATCTGATATGATTTAGGAATATCAGATAAATCACGGAGATGGTATATGCGCAATGATGCACAGAACGCTGCGAGATGTTTCATACATTTATATTTAGGTGATACGCATGAATATCTGTAAAAAAAATAACATGCACACACATCTCTCTCTCTCTCTCTCTCTCTCTGTCTCTCTCTGTCTCTGTCTCTCTCTGTCTCTGTCTCTCTCTGTCTCTGTCTCTGTCTCTCTCTCTCTCTCTCTCTCTCTCTCTCTGTTTGTGTGTGTGTACGTGCGTGCGCATGTGTGCGTATGTCTGTGTTGTAAAGTTATTCATGTATTCACACATAACATCCATAAACAACATAAACAACATTGACACGCATGGAAATCAGAACCACAACCAAAGACAGAATTAAGACAGATCGGGAAATCGAAATGATAGTGACTAGTGCGATAGGAATGCTTTTAGATGTTAAGTCAAATGACAAGGATGAAAACAATGTATAAATAATTTATATATAAATAACATTTATACGTAACACACATGTATACTATACACGCATAACATACATGCATAACTCACATACAAACAGGCAGACAGAGAGATATATACAAATGCGCATATAGTTTAGTTTAGTCGATGGATCAACATCACGGCACACGGGTGCAAACCCATAAGTGCTCCGTTCTCCTCCTAACTCAAACCTGAGTCTGGAGAAACTCAGCTCAGTGCACGAACTCCGTAGCACCGGCGAGGATCCTGAAATACTTTGGGTAGATTTTTAACTCGAAATTTTGCCCTGGCAGCGCCATTAGGCTACTCTTTTTTTCGATTTCCAACTGCCAAGGGAGTTTTTTGTTGCGTACAATACACACGGGCGTCCAATCTCACTACCCAGAGACCAGGGGAAATTTTATCACTAGACGTCCAGGAGAAAAAATCCCGGTCATCACCCGGGACCTCGAGCACTCGAAGCGGACACCATACCTCGAGACCACGCAGCCCCCCAACACGCATATATACATACACAAGTATGAAGAGTAGTGTGAATCAGCGGATGGAGCAGAAACAGCAATACCATACAAGACGAAGGAGGCGCCTCAGGACAAAGACCAAAGTTCTTGAGGCACTTCTTGATGAGAGAACATAATTCAGACACATTCAGAATAAAGAACTGGTTTATTCGAACTAACAAATCCAGAAGAGTAGGCCCGTGACTGCACTGTTCATTTAATTCAAATACAAAGGTGCGTATGAATAGGCAGGGGAAGATGAATGAATCTATAGCTATATGTATACTGCATATCGATCAATAAGAAACGAACCCATAAAATGAGACACGAGAAAACATCAATAACTATTGTAATCGCCAGGAGCTCAAAGTCGTGAGTTGGGGATAGGGTGGAGTTACTAAACGTTGGTAAGATGGCAGCCGTGGCTTTGTGGGTGTGTATGTGTGGGTGAGAGCCAGAGAGGGTATGTGAGTGTGTATGTGTGAGAGTGAGGTAGTGCGAGTGTGTATGCGAAAGAGAGTGGATGTGTGTGTGAGAGAGCGCGTGTATGTACGTGTTGTGTGTGAATGAGAGTGAATGACAGAGTGAGTGAGAGATTGAATGAGTGAGAGATTGAGTGAGTGAGTGAGTGAGTGAGTGAGTGAGTGAGTGAGTGAGTGAGTGAGTGAGTGAGTGAGTGAGTGAGTGAGTGAGTGAGTGAGACAGAGTGAGACAGAGCGAGAGAGAGAGAGAGAGAGAAAGAGAGAGAGAGAGAGAGAGAGAGAGAGAGAGAGAGAGAGAGAGAGCAAGAAAGACAGAAAGAGAGAACTTTATTTTTTTCAAAGAACCACAAATTGGCCACGCAGGCCCATCTTACATGCAGCCCTTCCTGAAAGAGAGAGAGAGAGAGAGAGAGAGAGAGAGAGAGAGAGAGAGAGAGAGAGAGAGAGAGAGAGAGAGAAACAGACATGCAAATACACACACAGAGTGGCAGGGAGACAAGAGACATATATGATATATGATATATCGTTCTCATGTCTACCATTCAATTGTGTCATCATCTCTTTCATATCTACCATTCTATAGTCTCATCATCTCTTTCATATCTACCATTCTATAGTCTCATCATCTCTTTCATATCTACCATTCTATAGTGTCCATCATCTCTTTCATATCTACCATTCTATAGTGTCATCATCTCTTTCATATCTACCATTCTATAGTGTCATCATCTCTTTCATATCTACCATTCTATAGTGTCATCATCTCTTTCATATCTACCATTCTATAGTCTCATCATCTCTTTCATATCTACCATTCTATAGTCTGATCATCTCTTTCATGTCTACCATTCTATAGTCTCATCATCTCTTTCATGTCTACCATTCTATAGTCTCATCATCTCTTTCATGTCTACCATTCTATAGTCTCATCATCTCTTTCATATCTACCATTCTATAGTCTCATCATCTCTTTCATATCTACCATTCTATAGTCTCATCATCTCTTTCATATCTACCATTCTATAGTCTCATCATCTCTTTCATATCTACCATTCTATAGTCTCATCATCTCTTTCATATCTACCATTCTATAGTCTCATCATCTCTTTCATATCTACCATTCTATAGTCTCATCATCTCTTTCATATCTACCATTCTATAGTCTCATCATCTCTTTCATATCTACCATTCTATAGTGGCGACTTTTATCTACAGCATCAAATCCTAAACTAGGGCACAGCGTGGTAACTGCTTGGTCAAGCAGCTGTTAATTTTCAGCCCAAATCAACCCTCCACTCCTCCGCCCCCCCCCCCCCGCATACATCGCACTGGTACTAAGTGTCGTAACAATGGTTTACTTTTTTTTAAACACACAATCAATCATCCTGCATACCAATAATACACAACCAAGAACTGTGCACACAATAATACACAACCAGGCACCTAACGTACCAGTAATATTCAACGCAGCATTTTCAATACCAATAAGACAAAACCAACAACCTCGCATACCAGTGATACACAACCAATAACTTTGCATACCAATAACGCACAAACCATCCATCCATCGTGTGCCATACCGATAAGCGTGGGCGGTCATGTTCTTCCATCTCACTCGATCACCAGAGTCGTGGATCAGCTCTGTGTTCCTGTTTCGACCATGCCACATGGCCAAGCCATCCAGGTATTTACTTCTCGGTCTTCCCCTTGGTCACTTCCCTTCGATCTTACCAGTCGCCACCAAGTTCTCCAATTCATTTCTTCTCATAACATGCCCAAAATATTTTGACTGTCTACGTCTAATGTCTAATCAGTTTACGATCTTCATTTGTTTCTTGAAGGACTTGTTCATTGGTTTTTCTGTCAGTCCATGGTATTCTTTGCATTTTCCTCAGAAACCACATTTCCACAGCCATCAGCTGTTTTTCAGCTTGACTGCTGATTGTCCACGCTTCACATCCATACAAAAGTATAGGTTCTATGCAGCACTGCACAATCAATCACCGTGAATACCAATAATACACAATAAATAATCTACTATAATAGCAAAGTATAACTCAGGACCGTTAGTGCCAATAAGACAATCAATTCCCTTGCATATCATTATTGCACACCCAATCAAATGATATATCATTAATGCACAACTAATCACCATGCATATCTTAATACACAACTAATCACCTTGCATAGCTTAATACGCTGCCCACAACACTGCATATCATAACACACAACCAATCACCTTATATACCAATAATAAGCAACCAATCACCTTGCACAACAATAACACACAGCCAATAATTCTGCAAATGAATATGTGACACACAGTAATCATGTGATGCAATAAAAAACATATCCCAATCATATCACACCACTTACCTTTGCATGTTCATTATCATCATCAGCCTCCGGATCATAGCGCTCAGCAGAAACTGTTCAAATATAATATAAAACAAATCAGTTTTCTTTTTAAAAAAATATAACAAGCAGGGACAAACAGATACAATCTAAATATTTATAGCTCTAGTTATTTACGCTAAAATCGTAAATATAAGACGGGCCTGTGTGCCCAATTTGTTACCCTTTGAAAATAAAGTTCGTTCGTTCGTTCATTCGTTCCTCAGCCAGATATCCTGTATCGTGTGTAAATTATATATCACATCTTTAAGCCAACTACTTTGTGGTACTCCGCAGCCAGATGTCCTTATCGTGAGAAAATTATCTATCACATCTTTGCGCCATCTACTTTGTGGTATTCCTCAGCCAGATGTCCCGTATCGTATGTAAATAATATATCACATCTTTAAACCATCTACTTTGTGATGTTCCTCAGCCTGATGTCCTGCCTCAAGTGTAAATTATCTACCACATCTTTAAACCATCTACTTTGTGGTATTCCTCAGCCAGATGTCCTGCTCCATGTGTAAATTATCTACCGCATCTTTAAGCCATCTACTTGTGGTGTTCCTCTTTTCCACCTGCCTGGTACATTTCCCTCCATAATTGTCTTTTCTGTTCTTTCATGGCTAATAATTAAATGCCCGAAATATTACATTTCCCTCATTTATGTTTGTCATGTCTATTTAAATGTCCAAAACAATATATTTCCCTCATTTATGTTTGTCATGTCTATTTAAATGTCCAAAACAATATATTTCCCTCATTTATGTTTGTCATGTCTATTTAAATGTCCACAACAATATATTTCCCTCATTTATGTTTGTCATGTCTATTTAAATGTCCACAACAATATATTTCCCTCATTTATGTTTGTCATGTCTATTTAAATGTCCACAACAATATATTTCCCTCATTTATGTTTGTCATGTCTATTTAAATGTCCAAAACAATATATTTCCCTCATTTATGTTTGTCATGTCTATTTAAATGTCCAAAACAATATATTTCCCTCATTTATGTTTGTCATGTCTATTTAAATGTCCAAAACAATATATTTCCCTCATTTATGTTTGTCATGTCTATTTAAATGTCCACAACAATATATTTCCCTCATTTATGTTTGTCATGTCTATTTAAATGTCCAAAACAATATATTTCCCTCATTTATGTTTGTCATGTCTATTTAAATGTCCAAAACAATATATTTCCCTCATTTATGTTTGTCATGTCTATTTAAATGTCCAAAACAATATATTTCCCTCATTTATGTTTGTCATGTCTATTTAAATGTCCAAAACAATATATTTCCCTCATTTATGTTTGTCATGTCTATTTAAATGTCCAAAACAATATATTTCCCTCATTTATGTTTGTCATGTCTATTTAAATGTCCAAAACAATATATTTCCCTCATTTATGTTTGTCATGTCTATTTAAATGTCCAAAACAGTATATTTTCCTCATTTATGTTTGTCATGTCTATTTAAATGTCCAAAACAATATATTTCCCTCATTTATGTTTGTCATGTCTATTTAAATGTCCAAAACAATATATTTCCCTCATTTATGTTTGTCATGTCTATTTAAATGTCCAAAACAATATATTTCCCTCATTTATGTTTGTCATGTCTATTTAAATGTCCAAAACAATATATTTCCCTCATTTATGTTTGTCATGTCTATTTAAATGTCCAAAACAATATATTTCCCTCATTTATGTTTGTCATGTCTATTTAAATGTCCAAAACAATATATTTCCCTCATTTATGTTTGTCATGTCTATTTAAATGTCCAAAACAATATATTTCCCTCATTTATGTTTGTCATGTCTATTTAAATGTCCAAAACAATATATTTCCCTCATTTATGTTTGTCATGTCTATTTAAATGTCCAAAACAATATATTTCCCTCATTTATGTTTGTCATGTCTATTTAAATGTCCAAAACAATATATTTCCCTCATTTATGTTTGTCATGTCTATTTAAATGTCCAAAACAATATATTTCCCTCATTTATGTTTGTCATGTCTATTTAAATGTCCAAAACAATATATTTCCCTCATTTATGTTTGTCATGTCTATTTAAATGTCCAAAACAATATATTTCCCTCATTCCAGTTTGTCATGTCAATTTAGATGTCCGAAATATTACATTTCCCGCAGTCTTCTGTGTCTTGATAAGCAATGTTTTTTCCAGTGTTGAGTTCTTGTTGTTTAGATCTGCTTGTTTTCCTTTCACACCAATGAATGTTTAATACTCTTCTGCAACATTTATGTTCAAAGGCGATTATATGTCTTTCAGTTGATTTGTATTCAGGTTTCCCTACGTATGTCGCCTGGGGGAATTGTGCACGCATTTGATGTGGGGTAGTCACAGTGAATGTAACAACGTCTTTGACTATAGTCTATCCAGAAATGAATGCCTTCATTCAGATCAATTATTTTGAAAACTGTTGCATCGTTATGAAATTTTTCTTGCCGTCTTATACTTACCCCCACCCAAAGAATATGTCTTTGATAGGTCCAAAAGCAACTTAAATCATGGAAAGCGGCGACATTTCTTTGATGTTTTGGTGAAAAACTAGTGATTTCTCGGTAACAAACTTGTTTTGTAGTAATTTTCCGCCAGTTCGGATGACGACGCAAGGCTCTACGCGAGGCACTTTTCATAAGGCCAGTCCTATGTCCCACGAGAAAATTAACTATTCAGCGCTAGTGTTTCCGTGAGAAGACGTAATACATTTGATAACATGGACTTCACCTCTGTCCCAAGTAAATTATATACCGCATATAAACAAAGTTTGAAACCTGCTGTACAATCTCCAGAATAAATTTTTTTTTGTTTTGTTGGGTGGACATAATGATAAGGTTATATGCTAAATCTCATCATTTTCCCTCAGTTGGTTACTGAGATATGGAATTTTATATTCGGGCAGACAAAAGTAAAAAGACTTAAACGGGTGACGTTTGAGAAAGTAGTTGATTCTACGAGTATCTCGTACAGGCTCCTGGCGTAGGGTAGATACGGTGAATGTAATCTAACAATTGGTTTAGACAGACAGAAGACGTTTGAGAAAGTATATGATTCTACGAGAAACCCATGCATGCTCTTGGTGTGGTGTAGACACGATGAATGTAACAATTGGTTTAGACAGACAGAAGACGTTTGAGAAAGTATATGATTCTACGAGAAACTCATGCATGCTCTTGGTGTGGGGTAGTCACAGTGAATGTAACAATTGGTTTAGACAGACAGAAGACGTTTGAGAAAGTGAATGGTTCTACGAGTAACTCATGCATGCTCTTGGTGTGGGGTAGTCACAGTGAATGTAACAATTGGTTTAGACAGACAGAAGACGTTTGAGAAAGTATATGATTCTACGAGAAACTCATGCATCCTCTTGGTGTGGGGTAGTCACAGTGAATGTAACAATTGGTTTAGACAGACAGAAGACGTTTGAGAAAGTGAATGGTTCTACGAGTAACTCATGCATGCTCTTGGTGTGGTGTAGACACGATGAATGTAACAATTGGTTTAGACAGACAGAAGACGTTTGAAAAAGTATATGATTCTACGAGAAACTCATGCATGCTCTTGGTGTGGGGTAGTCACAGTGAATGTAACAATTGGTTTAGACAGACAGAAGACGTTTGAGAAAGTGTATGATTCTACGAGTAACTCATGCATGCTCTTGGTGTGGTGTAGACACGATGAATGTAACAATTGGTTTGGACAGACAGAAGACGTTTGAAAAAGTATATGATTCTACGAGAAACTCATGCATCCTCTTGGTGTGGGGTAGTCACAGTGAATGTAACAATTGGTTTAGACAGACAGAAGACGTTTGAGAAAGTGTATGATTCTACGAGTAACTCATGCATGCTCTTGGTGTGGTGTAGACACGATGAATGTAACAATTGGTTTAGACAGACAGAAGACGTTTGAGAAAGTATATGATTCTACGAGAAACTCATGCATGCTCTTGGTGTGGGGTAGTCACAGTGAATGTAACAATTGGTTTAGACAGACAGAAGACGTTTGAGAAAGTGAATGGTTCTACGAGTAACTCATGCATGCTCTTGGTGTGGTGTAGACACGATGAATGTAACAATTGGTTTAGACAGACAGAAGACGTTTGAGAAAGTATATGATTCTACGAGAAACTCATGCATGCTCTTGGTGTGGGGTAGTCACAGTGAATGTAACAATTGGTTTAGACAGACAGAAGACGTTTGAGAAAGTGAATGGTTCTACGAGTAACTCATGCATGCTCTTGGTGTGGTGTAGACACGATGAATGTAACAATTGGTTTAGACAGACAGAAGACGTTTGAAAAAGTATATGATTCTACGAGAAACTCATGCATCCTCTTGGTGTGGGGTAGTCACAGTGAATGTAACAATTGGTTTAGACAGACAGAAGACGTTTGAGAAAGTATATGATTCTACGAGTAACTCATGCATGCTCTTGGTGTGGTGTAGACACGATGAATGTAACAATTGGTTTAGACAGACAGAAGACGTTTGAGAAAGTATATGATTCTACGAGAAACTCATGCATGCTCTTGGTGTGGGGTAGTCACGGTGAATGTAACAATTGGTTTAGACAGACAGAAGACGTTTGAGAAAGTATATGATTCTACGAGTAACTCATGCATGCTCTTGGTGTGGGGTAGTCACGGTGAATGTAACAACTGGTTTGAATTGAAAGACTTTGAGGTTCTACGAATAACTTGTGCATGCACTTGGGATAGACACGATGAATGTAACAACTGGTTGGACAAACCGATTACGTTTGAGAAAGTTTAGGATTCTACAAATAATCAATTAACATAAGGTGCTTTGCATGGTAATTAGGTAGTCAAGATGTTCAGTAAAGCTAGAATGATCTTTGCGTCTTTTTAAAGTCCTTATATAGTGGATTAGTTAAAGTGTTTCGACATGATCAATTTAGACCAGTCAATGTTTTCATCCATTGCTCACCTGATTTTCTTCTATCCCTTGAGAGTTGAGAAACTGTGGAATATAACAAAGACACGTTAAATCATCAGCGGAATCCAGGTGATGCAAAAATAACCATGAAAGCAAACACATGGTAGTCGGAAAACACGGAAGATACAAGTACACATTAAGCACCAGACAAGGCAAGCAGGACACAGAGATTTCAGTTTAAGCGAATTCTAGCTAGCTAATTTAACATATCTACTTCATTCAGTAAATCAGTTGTGTGGGTTTTTTTTTTAGATGACTGGTTCGAATCTCCAATATCCCAAAAGAATTCTTCTGCTTCTTCTTCTACTTCTTCTTCTGCTGCTGCTGCTTCTGCTTCAGCTTCTTCTTTATCTTCTTCTTCATCTTCTGTTTCATCTTCTTTTGCTTCATCTTGTTCTGCTTCTTCTTCATCATCATCATCATCATCATCATCATCATCATCATCATCATCATCATCATCTTCTGCTTCTTCTTCTTCTTCACCATCATCTTCTTCTGCTTCTTCTTCAGGTGCCTGCTCTGGAGTAGGTATCGTCGATCACGATTCTCGGTAGCGCAGTGACTAGCACGTTGGCTTGCAGGCCTGGTTGTTACGGGTTCGAATTTGCATCGGGGAAAACAAAAGGGGGGGGGGGGGTGTTTAAACATTAAACCTCGGTTCCCAGGTCCATCCAATCTAGTATGTAATCGGAACTTGCATAGAGAACAGACAGATTATAGTGACTAGCTCAAGGAACACTGGACAACCAGTGAACACCGCCAACTATCTAGACTCTACTACGCGGTGGTTATTATTGGTAAAATACGTATCGGTGGTAAGGGGTTCCATCAACACTGAGGTGGATTCAAACTGTTTTAATTGACCTGGACTCCTGGATCGACCCAGCCTAAAACTGTACCAGGAAATGCCGTGGTAAGTAAAGGAGGCCGGCGGAATACTGACCACATCAGCCATAAGTGGCGACTGGCCTATAAATATATAGTGTCTAGCAACATATATAGGGTGTATTTGTAATGAATGTGCAGCGTTTGAAAATACTGCCGGTCCAAGTTTTGTATTCACCTTCTATAAAGTTCATGCAACATAATAGGTAAATACAAAACTTGGACCGGCAATATTTTCAAACACTGCACGGTCATTACAAATACACCCTGTACTCAATGCGCCTTGATGCATGTTTAAAGGAGCTTTACTATAGCCGCCCGCTCCGTGGCGACGGAGCGGGCGCAGTTCGTAATCCCGCATACCACGTTCAAAATACAGCTGCAGGCGATGGCAGCAGACCGCCTTGCGATGTTTTTTTACGAAATAGTATGGATGTCAGTCGTTCAGAAATCAATGGCAAACTACTGAACGTAAACTTGACAAGACATTACAAACAGCAAAAACATTTGGCGTTGACTGCAACGCCCTGTAGATTATATGCAACTAACTTTTACTGTAGTTACTATACAGCGATAGTTGTTTATGTAATTGCTGCCTATAGTACATTCCGGTGAAGGTCAGGGGATTCACGAGCTGGAGCAATTAAGGCCGCCTGGCTAGTGACGCGAATTGTACACGTTGGGCTTTTCTTTTTGCCTCCTACAGAAATAAAATCCATTACGTTACCGAGGATTCGAACTCGGGTCTCCCGAATCGAAGCAGGGCGTTCTAGTCACTAGGCCAGACGCTACTCAGAGATCAAAACAAGACTTCAGAAGATGTCATCTGTGATAACAAAACAGAATCTTAAATGGGAAAGCAATGTCAGCTTTACTGTTAACTATACAAGTCACTTGTGATTTGGTATACATTTATACATGGATATGAGAGCCAAAATGAGCAGTATGGACATTTTGAGGGAGGCTAAGTCACATCCTAAAGAAGCAGTCATCTTTGTTTTAGTCATATTATGAGAAGACAAAACCTGGAACGTGTGATAACCGGGAAGATTTGTAGAAAGAGAGATAGATAAAGACGGCGTGACAAAATTCTTGACAGTCTTGTGTCATGGCACGGAAGACAGTGCAAGAATTAATCCATGCCGCCGGAGATCGCAATTTGTGGAGAAGCATGATCGCCCACGCCAGCTGGCAAAGCATTGGATGATTAAATTGATGATGATGATGATGATGATGATGATGATGATGATGATGATGATGATGATGATGATGATGATGATGATGATGATGATGATGATGATGATGATGATAATGATGATGATGATGATGATGATGATGATGATGATGATGATGATGATGATGATGATGATGATGATGATGAGTGTTTGCTCTCACTGCAAAAACTGAACATACGATCACGTGATCTGAATATAAAAGATTCAGGGAAATCCTGTGCCTATAGTATTAGGGAGCAAATCAAATGCCTACGTTAATAAATAAATACACACGCAGACCATAATGAAGCACTTCTGTCGGTGGCGAGACGTTGAAAGTTTGCCTGGTTTGGGCATGTCATGGTGACAATCTCTCAAAGGTATTCCTCCAGAGAACAGTTAGGGACAAACGAAGAAGAGGAAGACAGAGAAAATCCAGGAGATGATAACATTAAAGAGTGGTCAGGATGTGTTATTTCCGCACTTGAGCGCGTTGTTGAGGACATATATTGGTAGACGATTCACATTAGTGATGCTTACATCATGATACAATTACGACCCACGTCCTGGGATGCGGGGTGTAATGCTGATGGTGATCCCAGTAGAAACTGTAACACCTCCTGTTCCATCCACTCATTACAGTAATCAGCTAGGACCCATTATTTATTTATTTTTTGCGCTCCCTCGCTTTGAACTCAAGCGTAGTCCATATACACTATTTCTGGTAGCACTTGACTGAATGCTGTGTGTGGATTAGCTTTCCCTGGTCATCAGGCGAACCAACACCGACTTATCTACAACCATGGCCAGACCGCGAGAACAACAAAATAAAAGAGGGATGGCCAAACAAGAACACTACGCAGGAAGCCAAAGAAGATTGATAAACCAACACAGAACTGGCGTCGTTAGCCACTACACGCTGCGGGATTTGCTGAGGAGGGGATCCGAGCACTTATGGACTGAATGGTTCGATGTGCAATGAAGATGATCTGTCGACTAACTAACTAACTAACTTGTAATTTACGTTCCCAAGTCAAAGACGAGAAGTCAACTTTTTAGTCCAAATGTTAGGGGTTTAACCCCTCACCACGGCTTAAGCACACGGGGTGTTTAAGAACACGCGTTCTTATCCATTCTGCCATGCTGACCACCGGTCCCATTAATTACTTGAAGTTTCCGGTTTCAAGATGGCGACGGACGGTCGTGTTGTTTTGTGTTCGTTAACTTTTTCGCGTAGGGGATGGATTTATTCATCTCTTGCGTGTAATTGGTGTGCCAGGATGTAAAACCAGGAGTTTATACTCAAGATCTGCGCGGGTGCTACGGAGTTCGTGCATCGAGCGAAGCCTTCTTTGAGTGAATTTTCAGCAGCGTGTGTGGTTCTCAGCAGTCTGTGTTTACGTTTTTTCAACATGGCGGAACAACGTGTGTTTTCCGAGGGTTCAGCAGTCAACATAACGAAGCGGCGTGGTAGCCGCGCAGGGAGGAAGAAACAAGGTAAGCGCGGTGGTTTGAGGCGTTTTAGACTCAAGTGTCACCGTCTAGGACTCAGGAACATCCGTATTCTATATTGGAACTGTGCCAGTGTAAAACAACGGGGCTCTATTTTAGAAACCCTAGTTTACAGGAACGACATTGTAGCACTCCAGGAGACGAGACTGGGCGATCAGCCACTCCGAATTGCCGGCTTCAAATGTTTCTACAACAGACGACATCTGGGAACGGCGATTCTCGTTCGCGACAGCATGGTGGCGTCAGAGCTAGACATGTCCAGTTGGAACAGTGACGATATACAAATACAGGCGTTGAGAGTTCATTCCAGTACACCATTCGTGTTGGTTAATGTTTATGCCCGCAATGCCAGTGTGGACGCACAGAAGTGGCAGTGCTTAAGTGGCATATTAGGCCACGAGAGAAATGTTATTTTCTGTGGTGACTTCAACGCTAAAGGCATATCATGGGGAAACACTTCCTCCAATACACAAGGGGAGGAGCTCGAGACTGCACTGGAAACCATCGACCTGGTTTGTATCAACAGTGGCTGTGTCACCAGGACAGCAAGCCGTCCAGGCGATGAGGACAGTGCTATTGATCTGGCGCTAGTTTCACCTTTACTCACTACAGTGTGTAGATGGGGTGTCCTAGGACACCATGGCAGCGACCACCACCCTTGCAGCATATTGGTGGAGAAAGGCAGAACCAGGCAGCACAAGCTAAAGGTAAAGACGTTCCAGTATGACAGTACAGGGCAAGATGTGGTGAGTAAAATAAGACGTGACAAGCGCAGAACGTTTCAGGGCAGGAAAAAAAGCTGGGAGCAGCCACCGTGGTGGAGTTTCGAGGTGGATAAGGCTTGGGTGGATAAGCGTAGTGCTGTAAGGAGATGGCAAAATGCCAAGAAGAACAGAGCTGGTCATCCTAGTCCCTGCTTGCACTTAGAAAGAGAGATGCACACAAAAGTAAGCTATTTCAAAAAACTGGTCACGGTGGTTAAAAGGGAAAAATGGGCAGAGGTGTGTCAAAGGGTAAGCACAGACAAGTCACTGAAATTGTTCTGGCGACTACATAAAAGCATGAGTGGTGTAGTCAAGAATAAGAGCATTTCTGACTTCCAAGGTGCTGACCTCATCTGGCAGAGGACTGACGAGGACAAGGGCAAAGCCCTCTTTGAACGCTACCTTGAGCAGAGCAACCAGACAGACATGGGAGGTCGAAATCTGGCCAAGGAGGTCACCTCAGACAGATGCAAGGCCCAGAACACTTCGGATGAAGACACAGTGACAGTGAAAGAAATCAAGGCTGTGCTTCGACGATCAAAAAACAGTGCTCCAGGTCCTGATGGCATAAGATACGACGACATAAATAGGTGCACCGACAATGAGCTAGAGGAACTAGCAGACATGTACAACAACAGTATAGGGAGTGCTAGCATCAAGGAGGAATGGTTACACAGCTATCTGATTCCCTTGCCGAAGCCTGACAAAGACCACAAAAAAATTCAGGGATATCGAATTATAACCATGCAGAATACAATAGGCAAGCTGCTGGAGAAGGTAATTGCCAGGAAAATATCAAGCCAACTAGAGAGGCAAGGTGTTTTCCCACCTACCCTGGGTGGGTACCGTCCAAAAAGAGAAACCTGGACCAATGCAGCAGTCTTTGCCCAGGATGTCTATGAAGGTTTCCACTCAGGCACTGAAACCGTTGCTGCAGCGATTGATCTTGAGGACGCATACAACAGAGTACCACTGGATTTTTTAATGTTTCAGCTTCTTGAACTAAACGTAAGTCCATTCCTCCTTAGTTGGATCGCTGCAGCCCTCTTCCAACGGAAAGTAGTTTTTAGATGTGGCAGTTGGACTTCGGAACCAACAACAATATATCCTGGCCTACCACAGGGATCACCATTATCTCCGATACTGTTCAACGCCTACACAGTGAGAATCACCAGTGAGCAGATCACTGGACCTGGCAGGACATTGTCATATGCCGATGATGTTTTAGTGTATCGTCAGGGTAAGGATAGAGAGGAGGTTGCTGGGGAACTACAAACCGAACTCAATCGCATAAGTACTTGGTGTGATGAAGCTGGGGCAATGGTCAACCCAACAAAGGCAACAGTGACTTGGTTCTCGTTGAATAATCATATTGTCAACAATCCAACACCAACTGTAATGCTGTGTTCAGAGACGGTGGAAAGAACGCAGGCAATGAATTACCTGGGGATACGGTTTGATCGAAGCCTTGCTTATAATGTGCACATAGACCAGGTGATAACAAAGGCCAAGCGGGGTTTGGCAGCGATGCGGGTGATGGCGGCAGCAAACTGTGAGCAGCGCCATCTATGTCTTCTGTACGAGGGGCTGGTCATGTCTGTTTTGGAGTATGCAATGGCAATCTTGACTCTCAGCCATAAGCAGATAGAAAGGATGGAAAGGATACAGAATGAAGCTATGCGCATTATTCTTGGATGTACAAGAGATACAGCATGCAGGGCGATGCGCTACCTTCTTGATTTTCCAACCATTGAAGAGAGAATACAAGTTTGCAGGGCACGCGCCTACCTCAGAATTAACGCAAACACACAACATCCACTGCATAGTGAAATTAGGAAGGTGAAGGGCAGCAGGTTAAAAAGAGGACGGTCGTGGATGGGTCAAGCCGAAGACATTCTTCAACAGGTGTGTTCACTTGAGGACTTAGAACCTGGCGAGGAGTGGGTGCAAGTGCCAACAGACTTCTGCACATCCTTTTCAGTTTGCATCCAACTAGATAGAAAATGCAGACAAGAAAATCCGGCTGCTGTTGAGGCTGAAGTACAAGCGTTGATTTTCGAGAATTCGCTAGACGGTGACGCGGTCATCTACACAGATGGGTCGGTCGTCCGACATGTGAGAAGCTCATGGGCCTTTACAGCTCGGGCCGGAGGGAGAATTGTGAAGGAGGACTCTGGTGCTTTCACTGAAACCACAAGTAGCCTGACCATGGAAGTCATGGCAGTAAGTAAAGCAATAACATGGCTCGAGACACAGACATTCACCAGGGCTTGTTTCCTTAGCGACTCAATGAACATGATCAAGAGGATAGAGGAGGGGTCGATCCGAAGAGAATGGTTGCTGCCTCTGAAGCGGTCTCGGCTGGCAAAGATTAGTTTCATCTTCGTGCCAGGGCATGCGGGAGTACAAGGAAATGAGCGGGCTGACAAGCTCGCAGGTGAGGCTACTGTGGAGGGCGGACGCGCCATGGACCAGGCTGACATTCTGAATGCTCTACGTGATGTGAGACTTTTGCGAGAACCAAGTGATGACTGTGAATCTACAACAATGGCCAGACTGCTAGAACATCAAATTAAAAGAGGTGTGGCCAAACAAGAACACTACGCAGGAAGCCAAAGAAGATTGATAAACCAACACAGAACTGGCGTCGTTAGCCGCTACACGCTGCGGGATTTGCTGAGGAGGGGATCCGAGCACTTATGGACTGAATGGTTCGATGTGCAGCGAGGATGATCTGTCGACTAACTAACTAACTAACTTGAATTCATCAATTAATATATAAAAGTAATAATTAGGATTTTTTTAAACCGACTTAGTCTCCCAGGTCATTTTTTTTCATATCCTTTTCATAGAACATCGCTGTCAACACCAGCATTTTACTGCTGTTGTTGATGTCTTGGCAAGTTTACGTTCAGTAGTTTGCCATTGCTTTCTAAATGACCGGCTTAGATACCAACTCGTTACAACCCAGCCCAACGCGGTCTGCTTCCAACTGGGTCGCAGCTGTGTTTCGAAAGTGGGTAAGCGGATTCACGAATCGCGTCTGTAAGACCTTCGCCACGAAGACTGTGGTCTAAAATTAGTATCAGGAAATGTCTTGGTAAGGAAGAGCAGCCGGTGGAATACTGACCACACCAGTCTAGGATAGAAACAGTTATATTGACAGCTGTCTAGATAAGAGTATTTTAATAACTGTCTGGGGTAGAAAGGGTTCTATATAGCAACAACTGTTTGAGTTAGAAACAGCTGTTACATTATAGTAAGAGCTGTCTGGGATAAAAAGAGTTATAGTAACTGTTTGGGACAAAACATTATAGTAACAGCTGTCTACGATATAAAGAGTTAATTATAGTAACAACTGCTTGGAATATAAACAATATAGTAACTACTGTTTGGAATAGAAACATTATAGTAACTACTGTTTGGAATAGAAAGAGTTATATATAGTAACAACTGTTTAGGATAGAAAGAGTTATTGTAACAACTGTCGTGGATAGAAACAGTTATAATAGCAGCTGTCGGTGATAAAAAGAGTTATAGTAACAACTGTTTGCGATAGAAAGAGTTATAGTAACTACTGTCTTGGCTAGAAACAGTTACAGTAACAAATGTTTGGAATAAAAAGAATTATAGTAACAACCGTTTGAGATAGAAAGAGTTATATTTAAAATCTCCAGGAATATACAGAAAGAAGAACTTACCAAGACCACTAAAGCGTGTGGTTAGTGCGGCGCATAGATAACGATGCCAGCTTTTAGCTCACGCAGACTTACTTTGGATAATTGTCTGGACGGTGGATTTTTACAAAATAAGAAATATAGTTTGCCTTGAGTAAGTAGATAGAAATAAGGGTATTATCAAAGACACTGTCATTTCTGTTGAGTTGGACTCGAGCATAAAAGTAATATACAAGTGGGCTTCACATTCAAATGGAAACCTTGCGTGTTTTTTTACTCTGAGTTGTCCAAACAGGTGAAAATAACTTGGGGCTAGGTCTGACGAGAACGGGAGATATGGTACACACTGACAATAGAGGTCTTGGATGGTTTCAACCATTGGACGGGTAGTAGGGGTCGAGTAATCTCATGTTGCAAAAGGGCACCTTTATTCAGAAGTCCACGTCGTTGGGATTTGATTGCTGGTGGAAACTTCCTACTCCACTCATACGCTTGCTGAACTGAAAAGAATGCATCACCATACTGGACCTTCAATCGCCGAAGAATTTCTACAGGTTTCACCCCTTCACCGATTTAACAAAAAGAACGGATACCAGAACGCTGCTCCTCTGTGATGCATGTCAAAAATGGGGAGGCCATCTTTAAACTGTCCTTATGACGTCACCGTGTTGGTCTGCACCATGATGTCACGTGCTTAACCCTCTTGACACAACACTGACCGGTTACAAGACACTGGCATGGTTATTATAATTTCTATCAGACTTAATATTTTCATTTGAAGCCCCTCGTAGATATAGTTTAGCACGTCTGTTGAACGATGATTCCTTATGATGTACGTAAGTTGATGACAAACCAGTTAGCTTTGTAGGTTCTGGGAGGCGTCGTCGTGCCATCAGGAGGGGGGCGGTGGACAATCCTATCCCCAGCATTCAGGGGAAAAGACTTGTGTGTGTGTGTGTGTGAGTGAGTAAGTGAGTGAGTGAGTGAGTGAGTGAGTGAGTGAGTGAGTGAGCGAGCGAGCGAGCGAGCGAGCGTGCGTGCGTGCGTGCGTGCGTGCGTGCGTGCGTGCGTGCGTGCGTGTGTGTGTGTGTGTGTGTGTGTGTGTGTGTGTGTGTGTGTGTGTGTGTGTGGTGCGTTCGCTCGGCTTGAACTCAAGTGTACTCCATACATGTGCTACAACTTCTAGTGAACTGGGCTAAGGGCTAAATTTTGCGTGTGGATTAGCTTTCCCTATTACCAGTGTCCTACGTCATCAGATAAACCCACTCCGACTTCTGAGGTACATGTAATTTACGTCCCCAAGGCGACGAGAAGTCAACATTTTAGTCCAACTGATCGGTGTAGGAGCTGAACCTGCTACCTCACCATCAGCACAACGGAAGTTTAAGGGCGAACGCTCTTATCCATTCGGCTCTTCAGACCTCCCGGGAACCTGGAATGAAGTCTAACAAATGAGTGGGAGAAGAGGGTACACGTATATAAATTAACTAATTTTCTACCAGGTATCAGACCTCCCGGGAACCTGGAATGAAGTCTAACAAATGAGTGGGAGAAGAGGGTACACGTATATAAATTAACTAATTTTCTACCAGGTATCAGACCTCCCGGGAACCTGGAATGAAGTCTAACAAATGAGTGGGAGAAGAGGGTACACGTATATAAATTAACTAATTTTCTACCAAGTAGCTCACAGTGCGTTGTAAGTGGTAACTTCACACACAATAAACATTTCTGAACTCTTGTCCCATTCGGTTGTTTCACAAACTCACTTTATCTCAATTGTTCATTTAGCATAGTGTCTTATGATGTCACTATTTTAACACGTTTAGATGCAAACGCCCGTTACTTTAACGTAATCACTATTTAGGGCAGTAGAGGTTTAAAGTTAGTTGCATTTCCTTTACAGGACGTCGTAGACAACTCCAGAATTTGTTTGCCATTTGTAATTTCTTGGCAAGTTCACGTTCAGTAGTTTGCCAATGCTTTCTGAACGATGGATACTCTTATCATTGCGTGAAGAACCAACACTAGGCGGTCTCATGTCAAATCGTCCGCAGCTGTGTTTCGAACGCAGTATGCGGGATTACGAATTGCATTCGTAAGCTCTTGGCCACAGATCTAGGGTAGAGGTTAAACATGAAAAAAACAATGGACACTGTGTTAAAGATTTCAAATGTTCATGTCCTCGTCAGGACGTTGCGATCAATCCCATGTTGGTTTCCTAGGTAATTGTACGTTCAGTAGTTTGCGGTTGTTTTCCGAACGAGACGTCAGCGTCTAAGTTCATCTTAATGCCGGGGTAGGGGTTGAACCGCCTACCACGTCATCAGCACACCGGAAGTTTAAGATAGATTGCTCTAATACTTTCACCACGTCGACGATTAAAACGTCGCACTTTAGTGCAACATGTATAGAGGATTGTCGTGGGGCTCGGAAGGTTGTGGGTTCGATTCCCGGCCACGTCCTTCGGTTCACGGTTGCATTTTTTCGGAGACTCCTGAGGGTCGTCGCTGGAGCTACGGAGTTTGTGCTTTGTGCGACGCTTTCCGCGCTGCGGAAAGAGACTGAACCATTTGGGATTTTAAAAAAACGGTGCAATGAAGTCGACCCTGTCAACTTTTAAGCTACTTATAATATATATATATATATATATATATATATATATAAGTGTATGGTTGGAGGGGTGTGTGTGTTTGTGGGAGGTGTGTGTGAGCGGCGGATGTGTGTGGGTGGGGTATATGTGGGTGGTGGGGTGTGTATGAGTGGGAGGTGTGTGTTTTCGGGTGTTTATGGATGGGGGATATATGTGGGCAGGTGGGGTGATGTGTTTGTGGGTGGAGATGTGTGTATAGGTGGAGGATGTGTAGTTGAGAGGTGGCGGATATTGGGTGGGTGAGTAGGTGTAGGTTGGCTGATGTGTGTGTGGGTGGGTGGGGAAAATTGTGAGGGTGCAGGATGTATGTATGGATAGGTGCGGGATGTGTGGGCTGACGGGGGTATGTGTGTATGGTTTTGTGATGTGTGTTTGCTGGGTGGTTGCGGGTGTATGGGTGGGTGGTGAATATGTGGGTGGGTGTGTGCGGGTCGGTTATGGGATGGGTGGGGGATGTATGTGTGGCTGGGGAAATGTGTGTGGGTGGGGGATCGGTGGGTGAGTGGCGGCATGTATGTTTGCCTGAGTCTGTGTGAGTTCGTGAAGGTATGTGTGGGTGGGTGGAGATGTGGTGGTGGGGGATGTGTGTGTGGCTGAGGGATGTGTGGGTGGCTGCGGGGTGTGAGGGTGGATGGGGGATGTGTCTCATGACATTGCAATATGCACTGTTTATTTTTACAACTTTTATTTGACAATGTTTTTTCCCATGTGAATGTACCATGCGTAATATGCATAGTTTATGCTTACAAAATCAGTTTGACAATGTTTTTTTTCCCCTATGTAAATGTAACATGCACATTTGATGAATGAAAGATGAGTGATCGAAAGGGCCGAATGTAAGACGGACCTGCGTGCCCAATTTGTTACCCTTTTAAAATAAAGTTCGTTCGTTCGTTCGTTCGTATATATATATATATATATATATATATATATATATATATATATATATATATATATATATATATATATATATATATATATATATATATATATATAGACTGGCCCACTGCATCAACATAACACTCCAGGCTTTATGGAATTGAAGGGGAGTACCAATAACAAAACCCACCAAGTTCATTTTGAAAATTCGACACACGGTGCAATCATCAAAGACAGCGATCATAAGGAGATTATAACATGCAATACCGCCACAATTTATACAATTTCCAAACTACTTTTATCATCTACCTGCAAATTAAAACCACACTACCTACTTCGTTTACATTTACGATCTATCTAACGAAAAATAAATACCACAAACCGCTTCAAGTTCATCAACAGCCTGTTTTATGATAGCGTGACATTTTGTGTAAGAGTTAGTCTATTTTTAAGTTACCTGGTGGCATCGGTTCGTCGTAGTCATCATCATCTTCTTCATCATTAGAAGAAGGTTCTCTATCAAATACATTAACACTTGCATCCTCCTGAAATCTCAGAGAACCACCGCCGCTACTTTTAGCGGGACCGTTCTTTTTAGCGTGTAACACATTGAAATACTGAGCAGCGAATTCTTCTAAATTTCCAGGGCGGTTTCGGAGTACGGCGACAGTAAAGTCCTGTAATAAGTCCGTCAAACCCGGCGGAATCTCGAAATTCATGGTCACCCGGTTAGCACTAAAAGCACTTTAACATCCGCAACGAATTCAGTAAAAACCACATAGTACTGTCTATACTCCAGCCGCAAACTGTCAAGCGAACGGCCTGCCCGATAGTAGCATGTATTAGTTGACAAGGTTTCGTCAACTGCGATCTCTCACTTCAACAATGGTATCGGCATAACATTGACAAGCCACGCTTCGCGTTACCCCACAAGATAGCTCTCACTTAGATACAAACGAGCGTTCCCTCGCTCGTTCGCTCGCTTCCCAAACAACATCGGCTGTAATTTTAATTTATATGTTGCTTCTGAGTCGGAAGTCAACACCAGTTGGGCTACATGTGTAATATGCATGCCGATACATACGTAGAATAAACAGAATGGTATAAACGTATTGATATATGTTCTACTTTATGTATCGATTTTATAAAGGGTCAGATGCGGCACTCCATGTCGAACAGAGAGTTTCACTTCGTCTGTTAATCCACGCGATGGATTGTTTTATAATGTACATTTATCCAAGTTTGGAGACGTAAGCATTGCATTGCAATACCTTGTATGGTTGAAGCCACTGTTATGTATATTGACATACTGGTCTTCTATTTATGTGTGGTTGGCCTTGTGTTGTTTATATTTATACTGATTTGCTGGCATTGTAGTTGTAGTAATGTATATGGCTGAAATTGTTTTCTCACACACACACACACACACACACACACATATATATATATATATAGGGTGTATTTTAATGACTGTGGGGTTTTTGAAAATATTGTCGTTCCAAGTTTTGTATTTACCTTTTTGTGTTGCATGAATGCCACAGGTAGTGAATACAATGCTTTGAATCCCAATATTTTCAAACACCCCACAATCATTAAAAATACACCCCCTATATATATATATATATATATATATATATATATATATATATATATATATATATATATATATATATATATATATATATAACATTCTAGGAATTCCCTGAATCACAAAGCAGAAATAAACTGACATTTTACAAGATATGTTCATCGAAGAAAAATGGCTCATAACAGCATCGTATCTCTGTAGCTGACATACTCTGGCCATATTAAACGACACAGTGGTTTTGAAAGATCAGTAATAGAAAGACTGGTTCAGGGAATGGACCCTGTCTCTTCTTTCAGGAACTATACCTTCGACTAATGTTATTTCTGAGCCACTGTGACATGCAACGTGGCCAAATTATTTCAGTTTATCAGACATTGTACTGTTTATGAGCAGTTTCTTGGATGTTCAGCACTGACTACTGCTTCACAATCTGGATGGATGTTCCAATTCAATCACAAAGCACTTTTACTCACTCCAGAAAAGTGCTGTGGATTTCGTTAATGATAAAAAATCTTGCCAACAATTATAGCTTAAATAAACGTTACTGCACCTCCACAAACGCTTACTTTTTGACAAAGCCAAACGGATTCACAAAATCTTAAAATCAAAATACCCCAAACTACCTTAGGTATTGTTTAACCATAACGCAAGACATAGTGAATTACTAAACATACTGTATGTCCCTAAGCCTAGGATAGACTTATACAAAACCCGGTAGCTCAGCTGTGGAATAATCAATAAATCACAGACATCACCAATCCCTATTCAAACAATCGCAACCCATTTAAACATTATTTCAGTATACACTACATTCCCTCTTAAAAACAACAAAATAATAAGACCTAACTCATAGGACAACTAATATAACAAACATGCTAACTGTGGTAGTTAATCTACCCCAGCTACTTATAACTGCCATGTCAAAAATACGTTTTAGCGAGTCATATATTATTGATTATTGCATATTCACCATGCGTTTTAATGCAGGTTGTTTCTGTTGTTGTCGCCGTTGCCTAAGATTAGCTTCATAAGTATAGTATGAGCGAAATCATGTATGCGAGCAAAAAGTTAAGTAGGGCAGATTGCCAGACGGGTTTCCGTGTCTTATTCTCAGCCCTTTGAAAATAAAGTTCATTGGTTCGATGGTTGGTTCAGTAAGTAGATCTCTTGCTCTTGTGTATGCTACAGTGAAATTGTTGATGATTTAATCACGGTATCCCAACGACCTATCACTTTTTGGTTACAGGGGGTAGGAGTTTCTTCTTCTTCTTCTTCTTCTTCTTCTTCTTCTTCTTCTTCTTCTTCTTCTTCTACTACTACTACTTCGTTTTCTGCTCCTTCTCCTTCTTTGTGTTCTTTGTGTTCTTTGTCTTCTTCTTCTTCTTCTTCTCCCCCTTCTTCTTCTTCTTCTTCTTCTTCTTCTTCTTCTTCTTCTTCTTCTTCTTCTTCTTCTTCTTCTTCTTCTCCCCCTTCTTCTTCTTCTTCTTCTTCTTCTTCTTCTTCTTCTTCTTCTTCGTTCACCTTCAGACGCTAATAAGAATAAATACAAGTAAGCAGCAGTAAAGTTAAGCTTTTTGATATCCCATAGAGTTTGTCATCAAATGGAGCGGGTGTAAGCCAAAATACTTTTCTCTCTTCTGCCTATGTTGAACACTTTCGCAATAAATATTTAACTGTTACCCTACCAGTTCCACAATTACATTCATCAGTATCCCCTATCTTTACTTTATTAAAACATGGCCTGTCCGTAGCCTGAATAATGTCACTTGTTCGTATGGTTGTGTTGGTAATATGCATCATCTTTCTGGTGACCTGAATGATAGGATTTCCACTTGATTATATATTTGCTTCTTATAACAAACACTCTTGGCCTCATCTAAAGTTATGTCTATATCAAGCAGATGTGGTCTTCCACCTTCCTTTGCTAATCGGTCAGCGTCTTCATTTCCTGGTATATTGCAATTAGAAGGAATCCATTTTATTACAACCCTTTTGGATGTCTGACATAGCTCGTGTAGTGTTACCCTTAGGTCTGCTAGCTCTGTACTGTTTCTGCTATGCTTGTACTGAAACAATTGATTTCGCATCCGTAAAGATATCTATTTCTTTCTCTCTCTCTCTGTCAACAGCATTTCTGCGGCAGATTTTAAAGCCTATTGTAGTAGTGTCAAATGAAGTAACAAGACTTGATCTGTACTAAAACTTTATACTTTATTCTCAAGATGACAAGCCGTGTCTTCTCAGCTGGACTCTCGGATGTTGACTGCCCTTCACAACAACAATACGTCACGATTGAGCATCTCTCTCCGCTTTCACTCATAATGCTCAATCGTGCTGTATCTCTAATTCCCCACTAGATCCTAATTATAACCCAAACTACACATACTGTTACATCTCCCCATGTTTATTAAAGAATTTTCCTTATAAAGGAAAAATCTTTACTCCTAATCCCCTTACTCTATTCCCTCTTTTTCCTCTAATCTTCCATAGTTCTTCTAATCCTCCCCAAACCAACTCCAATTTAATTAAACATTCTATTTCTTTAACTCTTTCCCCAGCTATATAATCAACCCACTTCTTCTTCCATTTTACCTCTATACCTCGTACCATGTACTGTAACCCTTTTTTAACTTACCATTTCTACTCTTCTTTCATTTCCCCAAACTATATAGCAATCCACTATATATTCCTTGGCTCCTCAAGTTCCTATATAAAATATGCATATTATAAACAAAATGGCTCGTAAAATCGTATTTGTACAACTGGCATTAGGAAATCACTCGCATTTCTCAATACAAGACAACCCGAACAACGAGAACAACGTATTTAGAAGAAGTAAAGAAGGGGTGCACCAAGTAAAAGGAATAAATAGTCAAGATAAGCACAAAGAAACGCATATTCCACACAACCACATTTACCTCCTTTGCCAATAAAAAAATTTGTACAATCAAATTTTTTCTTATAAATACGTCATACAAAAATAGATCTTTGTTTTCTATAAACCAAGTTGATATAATGTTTTACAAGCTTTATATATACAACCCTATATGAAATAGAACTTTTTACGTAAGTTTCAAGCCTTATATCTTCAACATTTAAAATTTCCAACCACAATCTTGTCCAAATTGCGTTATCTCACCTTTTAGCATGAGATCCTGTTCAATTTTTATGAACACCTTTAATATAATTAAAGCTGGTTTTTCACAGCACCTATTTCTTGCCCCCTTCATGTCCCATGATCTGCCCTTTATCCCCCTATGTATTTCTTCTATATGCTGCTATTCACAGTTTTTCCCTTAAACTTCTATCTAGTTATACTCTACTTATATATTCGAAGCTTTTCAAGCAACCTAACCTTCCCAACAGCCTATGTCTCCATACCCTCCCTCAATAATTTTATAATTCCTTTCTGAACGAAAGGGCTTTTTTTTTTTTATAAAGCCCCCTGTATTTGAAAAGTTAACTAATATTCTAACCAAACTTAAAACCAATTCATTAACCACATCACTTAATCTATCAATCCAACTGTTTACGCAAAACTAAATCAAAACAAGGCGTCACAATTATCCAATTAAAACACATTTTCAAAATTAATATGGCATGCATTTTATCAACCCAAAAGCAAATATTATATCATTATTAGACACTTTTACGGTCCAATAGTGTTTTACTCAAAGCACTATAAACTCAACGATCCTAACTTACTTAAACTAACTTTTTATAAAACCAAACCAAGCATGAAATAAAACATAATACATATACATATAGCATTGAAACATAGTCTCAATAAAATAATCAATTAACAACCATCATTGCCCAGTTACACGAAAATAAAACTCCAAGTGAATAAACAAAGATTTTCCAAGTAAACTTTCTTAAAATTATTACGTATAGTGGCCCCAACAACCATACTAATAATGTACCAGATCTCTATTTATTCAGGCCATTCCATTTATATATTTCCTAACTCCATTCTCATTTTCCTACCTCATCATAGCCAATTGCTAACCAGAGACATACTTCCCAGTATATCAATAATACCAAAAACTCCCCACCAAATTCTCTATAAAACTTCCTACAACTCTCTGTAAGCGAACCGCTTTTAAATTTAAATTGTTCATTAAAATTATGATTGACAAAACTGAAGATATTTCCCTTATCCCCTATTTCACATTCTCACAGAAAAGATATGTTAGATTGAGTTAGTGCGCACTTAGGAAAATAAGAAAAAGAAAGGAAAAAGTAAGAAGCAATCACACTTCTCTTTCCATACATACTTTATGAATAAAGTTTCAAAATTTATCTTCAGTTTCCGTCAATAATAATTGTTATTATCAAAAAAAATATTGATTCAACACTACTAGCTTTTCTTTTTTTTTTTTCTTCATTCCTCTCGTCAATTTCAAGTTTACCATTCCAAGTAAACCCATCAATTCAATGCTACATATGTGTATCTGTTACTTACAGACCAATATCCAAATCTTATAAGCATATCTGCCGATATCAATGATAACAAATAGTACAAACATCAATTCCTCCTTTTTCTAGCCTAACTCCAAACACATCATACTACCCGGAAAATCCTCTTAATTAATCACTGTAAACTACAGTACAAGTCCTCTTATCTATACTAATGTAGTATTCACCATCCACTCACCTATTTACTTGTGGCCCTACCTGCCAATTATTTCCCTTCAATTTGTCCAAGCTACTAAAAAATCAACCATCAATTCCACCCCATAGAGAAATAACCAAATATATACATATACTTCATTCAAAACTACCTCCATATTGATTATAAAAATACCAAGAGTCATCTTCTTCATTTTCGAATTCTAACACTTATAAATTGCTATCTGCAATATTCTCTACTTATCTACTTCCTACGGTTCCACTTCTTCAATAACTCCAAATTTCTTTGAACCAATGCTAATTCTACATCAATGTCTTCTTCTTCGTACAATCCATTTGTTTCCTCCATACTACTACTACTTGACTCTGACTTTTCATCCATTTCTTCTTCTTCGTCTGTATGTCTCTCTTTAGCTGCCGCTAATCTCTTTTGTTCAATATCCCATCTAATTTGTCGATCACTATTCCTCAAGGATCTTTCTAGTAACGGCATATCCTCCCCGCTCGTTGAATAATCCCTAATTCTCCTCTGTCTTTTCACTTCTCTATCTCTTTGTCTATCCATTCTCCTTTTCGTTGCCTGTCTAGTGTTCCTAAACGGAGCACTTATTTCCTCTTCCATACTATCATAATGAGTCTCATTCAACTTTTCTTCTTCTATTGTTTTCGGTATCGTCTGTTCTTGAGTATCATCAAAGCCTGGAGTTGCTAATAAGCGATTTTGTGCTGGATCTCTTCTAACGCCTGGGGTTACTGTAGCACCTCTAACGAGTTGTTCATCTAAAAACCTTGTGTCTGAATAATAATTATTATTATTATTATATTCTATCTCTTCTTCATCTCTCCTTAAGTGTTCCACGTGTGCCCTTGCTACATGTCCCGTGACCTGGTTCTTAATTTTATACGATACTTTACCTAGTTTTTCCAAAATATAATACCCTGGAATCCAACGATTATCAAACTTAGAGTTTCTCCTATGCTTCTTGTAATAGACCCTATCACCAACCTTAAATTCCTGCAAGTTTGTATTTATATTCTTGTACTTTTTCTGCCTTTCCCTAGCTTTAATTATATTATTCCTTAGTCCTACGTGTGCTTTATGCATTTCCTGTATTATAACCTCTTGAAAGTCTTCACCCATATATTTCCGTCTAGGTTTTAATAGATTGTCTATAGGTAGTATCGGTTCTCTCCCGTATATTAAATAATATGGTGAAAAACCCGTGCTTTCATTTTGATTAGTACGAATGGCGTTAAGGGCAGGTCCTAAAAACAAATCCCAATCCCTTTCATGTTCATCTACAATCTTTGATATAATGCTATATAACGTCTGATGTTGACGCTCGTTTCTAGCATTGGAAGTAGGTCTATAATATGATGTCTTTATATGTTTTATATTTAAATCATTTAACAACTTTTCAAATTTCTTATTTATAAATTCTTTACCATTGTCTGTAAGTATACTTTGTGGACAACTAAATCTTGGGACAAACTCTTGTAAAAAAATATTGACTACTGTATCTGCACTCTTATCCGGAATTGCATAAACCTCCGGCCAAAGACTGTAAACATCTACTATATGAATCAAATACACGTTTCCTGACAATGTTCTGGGGTGTGGACCCGATATATCTAAACTAATCTTTTGCATTGGGAACTGAGGAATGTCAGTATCCTGCAAGGGACACTTTATTGTTTTCATGTTCCTCAATCTGCACTTCTCACAGGTATCCACATATTTATATGCAGATTTAAATAAATTTGGCCAGTAATATTTACTTGTAAGCGCCTTCACCAATTTGTCTCTACCTAAATGTCCATTTTCATCATGATATGCCTTTAAAAGTTCATTTTCTAAATGTTTTGGAATGTATTTCCTCAGTTGTTCGTTCCTTTCAGACATGTAGTATAAATGTCCATCCTCTTGTAAAACCAAATAATTCCTTTTATATTTGTTATCTTCTGTTTCTCTTAATTTTTCTTTTATTTGTATCACTTTTGGGTCTAGGTCCTGCTCCTCTTTCATGTTAAATTTTTCTAAGTGTAGATCATCTTCCCTATGTTCAGACTCTTGTTCCGATGGTAGACTATCAAATTCTTCTCTATTTATTATAGCAGAATCTAAAATATTTACTTGCCAATTTCGATCGTCAATCTCTGGTTCTCCTTCATCTTCTGTGTCACCTGACGACTGTGGATAGGGAATTCTAGACAGTAAATCAGCGCATGTGTTAATCTTACCTGGAATGTACTCAATTTTCGTATTATATCCCTGTAAGTTCAATGCCCAGGTTTGTATTTTCCTGTTCTGCACTGGGGCTTCTAAAAAAGACTTTAAAGGCATATGGTCAGTTCTAATAACAAAATTTGCGTTATGTAAGTAGTAATTTAGTTTTTGAAGAGCGTAATGTATTGCGTAAGCCTCCTTCTCAATAGTCGTCCACTTTCTTTGTGATCTGCTAAGTTTATGCGACAAGAAGTATATAGGCCTTTCATTTTTAACCCCTGGTATTCCAGACTCTTTCCCTTCATATGGTTGCACCAAACACGCTCCTACTGCATTGTCTGAAGCATCTGTGTACAGTATCAACTGTTTGTTTAAGTCTGGATGCGTCAACAGTGGTACCAGTGTTAAACTGTTTTTTAAATACTCGAACGCTTTTTGACACTCATCATCCCACTTAAACCTAGCGTACTTGCCTGTTAAGTTTGTAATAGGTTCAGCTATTTTTGAAAACGCTGGGACAAACCGCCTATAATACGCGCATGTTCCTATAAAGGCGCGTACCTCCTTAACGTTAGTTGGAGCAGGTAACTCTTTAATAACCTTTATTTTGTCCTGGTCTGGTTTTATACCTTCTCTATTTATAATATACCCCAAATATTTTGTTTCTGTCTTTAACTTCACATCATGTTTTCTTAACCTGTCAAACACTAACTTTATATGTTTCAAATGATCCTCCACATTTCCAGAAGTAAAGATCAGAATATCATCAATATAAGCAAGAGCGAACCTTTGCATACCTTCTAAAACTTCATTTATTAAGAGCATGTAGTGAGATGGCGCAGTTTTGACTCCAAAAGGCATACGTAAAAATTCATAAGAACCCATATGAGTACAGAAAGCACTTTTTCTCTGCGCGTCTGCCGACATCGGAATGCACCAAAATCCTGCTCTTGCGTCTAACGTCGTAAAAAATGTAGCGCCATTTAGCAACCCCAAAATATCATCTATCACTGGTAGTGGATATGCAACATTTTTAGTAATTTTGTTCAACGCCCGATAGTCGCAACAGAATCGACTCGAACCATCAGGTTTGGCCACAATTACCACCGGAGATGACCACTCTGATTTTGATCTTTTGATTATCCCTGCTTTCAACATTTCTTCTATTGCCTTTTCTACAATTTCTCTATTTCTTAAGGGAGTTCTATATGGTTTTAAGCTAATCGGCGGATGGTCTCCCGTATCTATCTCCATTGTTACCGTTTTTGTCTTACCCAACTCTAAATCACTAATTGCAAACACATCCTGATTCTCCTTTATAAACTGTTCCAATACTTCTTTATTTTCTGGTGAAGTCTTTAACTGTGCCAACAATTCCTGTTCTCTTGTCTGTTTATCTAGTGAATGTATTTGTGCTGTATTTCTTTTGAATGGATGGATCAATTCATTCATTCGTGTGTTTCCTCTACTTCCGCGTCCGCGTCTGTTATTACTTCTTTCACTAGAAGACTGTGAATAATTAGTTCCCGGCATTTCTACTCTATCCGTTGCCAATATTTCACTAACGTTCTGTTCAATTTTTGCTACTACACACCCTCTGTATAATTTAATTTCTCTACCTGTGTTGTTAATCACCATAACTGGAAAGGTTAAGTGTTTATCTAACGCTATTATTCCATCCGGAACTTCCAAACCAGGCTCATCAATTATTTCCTCTTGTAATTCAGTGATTCTGACTGTGTTTCCTTCTACATAATATGGGTTTTTCTTCAGCTTCACTTGTATCAAATTAACCGACTGTGGTTTTAACGTCGTTGTCATTTTAACTCTAACTAGTGCTGATATATGCATGTCTTCTTGCATATCTATATAGACGTCCCTGAATTTTAATTTGTGTAAATCATAGAAAAGTCTTACTCCATTTTTTATTAAAAAATCTCTTCCTATTAACATGTTTCTATTTAAACCCTTCACTACATGAAAAAGGTGTCTTATGTTGATCCCTCCTAACTTAAAATTTATTATTGTTTGTCCAACTACTTGTAAATTCTGTCCCGTAACAGAGTGTAAATTATTATGACTCTTAAATACTCTACAATTTCTTACTATTTTGTATAGAAAACTTTCTTTTACTACACTAACCTGAGCTCCCGAATCAATTAACGTACGAACTCTATACTTTCCTATTTCTAATATACAAGAACTATAATCTGTTTTATCTTCTATAAATTTCTTGACTTCATCTAGTTGAAAATATTCTCTGTTCGACCTATTATACCTGTTATTAACATATTCTCTAACCCTTGGGACCTTATTATTTACCCTCCTATCATAGGTCCTGTCTAATAGGTAGGGCGCCGATTTTCCTGTGTTCTTGTACCTGTAAAATTCCTGTGTCCATCTACAACATTCCTACTCACCCTATTATTGTCATGTCTACCCTGTGTATTCGACTGGACATGCCTGTTATTACAAAACCGAAAAACATGTCCCCGTTGACCACAATTCCAACAGACAATATTTGTACTATTTGTGTTACCTACTGTTTCTCTTGTAGGGTATCTCATATTTCTTCTTTCCTCATTATCATACCTATTTCTACCTTGTAACGTCTGTATACCTCCTCTCCTATTCCATCCGAATCTTGTTTGTCCTATTTCCATAGGTTCCTCAACTCTGTCATCTCGACTACTTCCCACTTCTCGTCCTGTTCTTAATCTAAACCTACGTCTCAAATTTTCTTCTTGTACCGCGATATCCACCGCTTGTGATAACCTCTCAGGGTTTTCCCTCATTAATTTAAGTTTCAAACCATCAGACTTTATGCCATCCACAAAGATCCCTACCAACATCCTTTCCACCTCCTCTCCTCGTACATTCTGTCCTAAGAATGCCTCTTCAGCCAGATTAATTAATCTATCGCTAAACAATTGTACCGTCTCTCCGTTATTTTGTTTAGCCTGCCTCAACACCGAAAATGCATGTTGTGGATCCGTTATTTCTGCATATTTCCTTGCTAGGTCTTCCTTGAATTGTTCCCATGTCTCATCTACTCTAGCTTCTAGCTTTCTTCTTATATGATCCGAGACCGGTTCCGTTGCCGTCTGATAAGCCAGTCTCATTTTTTCTTCATCTGTTGCTGAGATCAAATAGGCATATTTTTCTATAGAGGTGACCCATTTCTTATAGTCTCTGGCCTGTCCACTAAACTTTACAATTTCTGTTGCCATGCCTTGTTGTTTAATCACCATATTAAGTCGGCCTACTGCTGTACCCACGCCTGTCAAAACCTGGGCCAAGTTATCCGGTTCCGCCATGCTGAAAAATACTGAAACAAAGCAAGCAACCAATCACACAATTACAATTTCCCAAATCCCAAACAGCACAATTCAGTTGGTTATAATATTGTAAGATATTACATTAATCAGAGGAAGCATCAACAATATCCTGTCTGAGCATAGGAAGAATGAACCCTGTCCTCAATAAAAAACTCAAATTTGTGGCAATCAGAAGGTTCCTTGTAGATATTTGTTTCTTAAACCACAATAATGTCCTGTACTCCACTCTAATTAATAAATTCGGAAGCTCACGGGAGACCTCGAAATACACAACTTTTACTCCGAGTCTATTTCCTTAATTAATCCGTCATCTTCTTTTACCAACTTACGGATTCAGTTCAACCAACCAGAGCCCGCATCAAGTGAAAGTCTCGGAATTCAGGTGGTGGAGTTCAGATATCACTTCTCTTCCCTCAGGTAATTTCGTCCTTCTCGTGGGCTGCCAGAAAATTTTCAACCCCTGGTTGGGTCACATCTCACATGTCACGGCACCATTTATTACTTCTGTAGTAGTGTCAAATGAAGTAACAAGACTTGATCTGTACTAAAACTTTATACTTTATTCTCAAGATGACAAGCCGTGTCTTCTCAGCTGGACTCTCGGATGTTGACTGCCCTTCACAACAACAATACGTCACGATTGAGCATCTCTCTCCGCTTTCACTCATAATGCTCAATCGTGCTGTATCTCTAATTCCCCACTAGATCCTAATTATAACCCAAACTACACATACTGTTACACTATGTCTCTGTTGTGAAGTTGCTTCAGAACTTTCCAGTACCTACTGACTCTGTCAGTATATCATCAAATGGCAAATCAGAAGACGAGATCGAAAATAGATGCAATAGTTCAGTTTAGTCGATGGATTAACATTAGGGCACACGGGTGGAACCCATACGTGCTCCGTTCTACTCCTAACTCAAGCCTGAGTCCGGAGAATCTTAGCTCAGTGCCCGAACTCCTTAGCACCGGCGAGGATCCTAAAATACTTTGGGTAGATTTTTAACTCGAAAATTTGTCCCGGCAGCTCCGTTAGTTGCAATATGACAAACCAACTCATTGGACAAATGTCACCAATACTAAAGAACAAAAACGTATCAATAGTTACTAAGAAAGCACTCTACAACACAGTCTTCCTACCAACTCTATGTTACCAATGCCAAACCTGGACATTGACAGAAAAAGAGAAAAGAAAAATCACAACAACATAAATGAGATTCCTGAGAAGAATACTCAATGTATCAAGAACAGAGAAAATCAGAAATGAAGAAATCAGGACCAAAGTGGTGGTTATAGCAGAGCTAGATTTTATCAGAAGGCAGCAAGTTAAATGGTTTGGCCATGCAAGTAGGTTACCAACTAACAGTATACCACAACAAGCAATGATGTACAGACCAGATGTAAGCAGAAGAGGAGACCGGTACGTAAATGATGCAGAGAGGGAATCCCATAAGCGGGCACTCTCCCGCTGTGTATACTTCACCTCGACACCGCAAGGTACAAGAGGAACATGATGAGATGAGATGAGACTGACTCTTCTTTACTTCTCTATTTGGTTTTTTCAGGAGAATCCCTTTTTCCATACTGTTCTATACATATTACACAACTTGGAAATAGCTGATCCGTTTACTTTAACACAATACATCTTACATATCTAGGAAATAGGTTTTTCGTTACCGTTAACAAAATACACGTTACAAAATTTGGAAATAGATTATCCGTTCCCTTAACTTTAACAGTATACATGTTTCGCAACTACGAAATGGTTGATCCGTTAACTTTGACAATATGCATGCTACACAACTAGAAAATAGCTGTTTCGTTAACTTAAACAATATACACATTACATAATTTGGAAATGGCTGATCCGTTAAATTTGACAATACATGTTTCGCAACTAGGAAACAATTGATCCGTTAACTTTGTCAATATAGATGCTACACAACTAGGAAATATACTTCCTTTAACTTTGATAATATACATGTTACACAAGCAGGAAACAATTGATCAGTCAACTTTGACAATATACATGTTACATAATTTGGAAATTGCCGATCCGTTTAGTTTGACAATATACATGTTACACAACGTGGAACCTGCTGAACCCTTACCTTTAGCAACATAGATATATTACAGAGTCTGCGAATAACTGATCCGTTAACTTTAACAATATATATACACACATATACAAAACTCAACAAGGGAAAACATCCTACCCCACAACTTTTAAAGTCAATAGACTTTGTTCTAGTTTAAATATTGAGCACAACCCACTACTGGCAACGCCGATCACATTCTGGTATGAACCTAAGGCCTATCCACGTCAATATGGAAGCACTATACTCGAGTTTCGCCCTCATTTGAGCTCGTCAGTAGTGCATATCCCTGACCGGATCCGGAAACAGTCCCGGATCACGCGTGTGAAGCGGGTGTGTAACCACGCGGCACACACTGGACACACCAAATTATCACAACAGAACATCACAACGCTACCCATCGTAGGCTATGCTCAAGATTGCCCAATCGCCGCGACCGACGTCCGTCAATCGATGGGACCCGAACGATCAGGACTTCTCACTGGCAAGGAACACCAGGCCTCCTAAATCCAGTGAGCAACAATCAACTGATTATGTGGTTGTTTCGGGATTTGAAATTTAAATATTGAGCATAGCCTACGATGGGTAGCGTTGTGATGTTCTGTTGTGATAATTTGGTGTGTCCAGTGTGTGCCGCGTGGTTACACACCCGCTTCACACGCGTGATCCGGGACTGTTTCCGGATCCGGTCAGGGATATGCACTACTGACGAGCTCAAATGAGGGCGAAACTCGAGTATAGTGCTTCCATATTGACGTGGATAGGCCTTAGGTTCATACCAGAATGTGATCGGCGTTGCCAGTAGTGGGTTGTGCTCAATATTTAAATTTCAAATCCCGAAACAACCACATAATCATTTGTTCTAGTTATTAATTGAACACCGGCTTTCCCACTTAACCTTCTTGTTTCCAGACAGTTGTTCTGTTATCACCTTCTCACCCAGACATTTATTTTAAAACCGCTTCAGGCAGAAAAAGTTAACTCGTGCAGCCCCCCCCCCCCCGTCTCCACCCCCAGAATATTGAGCAAGAGATACGCAAGGGTGGCTCAATTTTAAAACAAGTTAATTGCATGACCTTTACAGGACATCGCAATCTACCCCAGAATTGACTGGCTGTTTGTGATCATCTAGACATTTTGAATTTCAGTAGTGTGTCATTGCTTGGAGAGATAATTGCCACAATGAAAATAACAGGGAATTGGTGTGTTTTTTCGAAGAAGCAACATACATACACCTCGTGTAAAATATACAAAGCAAACACATGAAAGTAAAATGTTTTAGAACATGCAGTCTTCCATTATTCCTAGCACTATACTAGGATCATATTTTTGGAGCCACATCAGTTATAATCAAGGTTGAGAAAGCAGATTGAACGAGGTGAATTTTTTAAAATAAAAGATTTCAAATGCAAGAGGGTTGACTTCACTGCATCACGTTATATCCCATGTGGTTGGGTCTCTTTCCCGCAGTGGAGCTTGCGGATAGTATCGCACAAAACGCGAACTCCGTAGCTCGTGGGAACATTCAGATGTGAGTCATAGACCATTACAGATGAAAATAGTAACTTTTATAATTAAATGATACCGAAAACTTCTTAGAATACTGTGGACATAGACTATAGAGATGCCAGTGTTCTGGCGTCCTTTGTTTTCTTGCATCTCTCTTTGGGGCGTAGACCTTCAATAAAATCACGTCAAGCAGTCCTATTTTTGTTGCTATCACTTTAGTTCTGTTTATAATCCCGTATTTCATCCGTCTTGACATCTCTTCTCTGTGTGTTCTTTAGGTCTCGCACTGTTTCCCTCGCCCTGTGGGTCCCAGACAAGAGACTTTCTAGCATGTTATCATCATGTTTCCTTAATGTGTTCCCTATCCGGGGGCAGCGTCTTTTCCTCGACCTCTACTTCGCTGGATTGTGTTTAGTCGTCTCCATGAGCTCTTCAATGGTGATTCTGTCGTAACATTTTACACCCACTATTCTGCGCATGCACCAATTAATAATTGTTTATCATTTGTTAATAATTATTTAAATCTTCCTCCGTGCTTCTGATCCATATAGTAATACTGATTCAACATTGGGGTTAAACATTATAAGTTTGATGTTGAGTTTACTTTCTTTTGATTTCCACAAATTCCCTAGTGCTTTGAAAGCTCTTCTTGCCTTTTGGATTATTACGTTACCCTTTTAGGACGGAACAACATTGGGCCAAATTTAGCTTTCCCTCTGAAGAAGACGAAGTCATTTTTTTTTTTTTTTTGGAGTACAGAAATGACTGAAGTGACAATTTTTAAAATTCACAAAAAAAAATATGAAAACCCTATATATGTATATACAAGTATATATATTCTTAAATAGGATATAATAAAGTGTATTTCTGTGTATGATTGAAGTTGTTTTGTTCATGTTGATGCAAATTTGGTGACCTTATTTGCATTTTGTGAAAAATAAAATATTTCATACCTCTAAGTATGAATTGGTACTAAATATTAAACAAGAATGGTATTCACCTAAAATTTCCTCATTGAATACCTACACCCCTTTAGAATAATTGTAAACACTGATGGTTAAAAAAAAACACAACAACAATGAAGTCCCTTTTGACATTTGTAATAGGTGGGCTATCAACTGGTGGCGTGTTTTGGTCCGGACATCCATGAATGGATATAGATAAACACGATCCTCTTTGTTCCCAATACACTTTTAAAACCACGGGGACACGAGGTCGAAATCTGCATGAACACTTTCTGTATCACTACAGTCCTGAACTGTCAAAATCGCTACTATCAGAGCTAATCAATGCAAGCACATCTTTGTGTTCAAAGCTGACCATTTAAAATATCAAAAATCAACAAAAAGGTGGGTTACCGGGCAAACAAAATCACAAAATAATATCCATTTGTTTGAATCAGGCACACCAAACGGCCATTTACAAGTAAAATGGCTGGGATTGCAAGGAAGCGGGTTTTTAATCTGTACTATTAAAAGCAAACCAATCAAAGCAGTTCTTACAACGGGGCCGAAGGAAATCGGCCGGATCGGCCAAATCATCTTTTTCGTTACGACCGTCTGGTGACGTCACGGCCGATTTTTCGGCCGGCAGGAGTAAAAGGGTAATAACTCTGTTTTTCTCTCTTTCTCGATACTGTTAAGTGAACAGCTGTATGATTCTATCACTTGAAATGAAGTTTCACCAAGCAAGTTCGGGTTGCTCTTGGGTTAGCTTAATGCCATTATCTTTGTTTTCCCCCTGTGAATTTTTTTTTTTTTTTTCACCAATGGTTGTGAACCCCAATTAAGTATGTTTAGTTTAAATTGCATCTGATTACTTGCGTATGTTGACTTTAACAGCTTCTGCTGGGATACCACCTGGACCAGCAACTTTCCCATCTATCTGTAGTTTGATAGCTTTTCTTACTTCTTCTGTATATGGTTTCTCACGGTTTGTTTTTTTTTTTAATTTTTTTTTTTGGCTTCGCTCGCTTTTAACTCGAGCGTAGTCCATACACAATACTTCTAGTAGCACTGGACAGATTTTAACTTGTAGATTAGCTTCTCCTAACACCAGTCTCCCTCGCCATCAGGCGAACCCATTCCGACGTCAGAAATACTTGTAATTTACATCCCTAAGTCAAGGTCGCGAAGTCAACATTTTAGTCCAACTGATCGGTGTAGGGGTTGAACCCCCTACCTCAAATTTAGCACACCGGATGTTTAAGAGCGAGCACTCATATCTTCACAAAACCTGATGTTGAAGGCCATGATGATCTCTATTTCTCACAGCTGATATCCAGCTTCACTTCCCCCGGATGGGTACCAGGAGATCCGGTTGAAGTGATCTCTCAGAAGTTCTAGTTCATATATAGTTTTCACAGTCCATGTGCCAGTTCTGGAGATGTTCTAGGTGACGGCAAGTTAATTAGCGAACCAGACTCCTAGCGGTGTTTGTTTTTTTTGGTGTTTTTTTTCGCATCGCGTCCTAGCTTTTCTAGAAGACCTTCATTTCCTCTTGCTTGGCTAAGTTCTTTTTACTTGGTGCTACATGTTCATGGTTGAGTGGCTTTTGTCACTGAAGTTTTCTACAGGATGGGGAGTAGCCTGCACCAAGCCAAGCACTCATTAGTCGCCTGTTACGACATGCATGGAAGATTACATTGTTACCATTTTTTGCTACCCTACTAGACACAATTAACACACTGGCGTCTATTTTTGTTTGGTTTTATACCTGATTACACAGATTATTGTAATGGCCGTGTGTTGTGTGCTTTCTACCATATCTGACACATATGATAGGGTTGCTGGTGTATTTTGTGTTCTATCTGATACCGGCGTTTGGGTGTTTTGTTATATCTGATACCGGCGTTTGGGTGTTTTGTTATATCTGATACCGGTGCTTGGGTGTTTTGTTATATCTGATACCGGCGTTTGGGTGTTTTGTTATATCTGATACTGATGTTTGAGTGTATTGTTATGTCTGATACCGGCGTTTGGGTGTTTTGTTATATCTGATACCGGCGTTTGGGTGTTTTGTTATATCTGATACCGGTGCTTGGGTGTTTTGTTATATCTGATATCGGCGTTTGGGTGTTCTGCTATACCTGATACTGGCGTTTGGGATGTTATGTTATATCCGATGCCGGCGTTAGCGGTGTTTAGTTATATCTGATACCAGTGCTTGGGTGTTTTGTTATATCTGATACCAGTGCTTGGGTGTTTTGTTATATCTGATACCGGCATTCGCGGAGTTTTGTTATATCTGATACCGGCGTTAGGGTGTTTTGTTATATCTGATACCGGCGTTAGGGGTGTTTTGTTATTTCTGATACCGGCGTTATGGGTGTTTTGTTATATCTGATACCGGCGTTATGGGTGTTTTGTTATATCTGATACCGGCGTTAGGGGTGTTTTGTTATTTCTGATACCGGCGTTAGGGGTGTTTTTTTTATTTCTGATACCGGCGTTAGGGGTGTTTTGTTATATCTGATACCGGCGTTAGGGGTGTTTTGGTGTATTTATCGCACTCGTAAACCGAACGACGTAGGCCGAAATTGAACCACAACCTTCGGAGCGCGAGGCAGGTGTCACGGGGACTCCCTGCATGCATTAACTTCGCTCCAGTACACTGTGGAGGAACGGCCCAGATTTCCCCATGCATGTATAATTTATCAGGAGCGAAGACGCCTCCAAGGAAGTGGATTATTCTGACCGCTTATGTCCTTGAGGTCTGAGAGATAGAAAGAGAGAGCAAGCGAGCGAGCGAGAGACAGAGACATAGGGAGGGAGAGAGAGAGAGAAATAGAGAGAAAGAGAGAGAGGCAGCGTAAGAAAATTTCCAATTACCATAAATTGCCACTGGACCTGGAGAAAGAATAGCAGGCCCCGCTGGGGAATCCGGTGGAATTATCTGTGAGCCAATATATGCGGCTTGCATGTGATTCTTTAGAATATAAGCAGTTTAGATATGATACTGTAAATTACAGGCCGTTTAGATATAATACTTAACAAAACATAAAGCTTGATCAGGCAGACGGTTGGATAATGATAATTTATCAGACACATGGCTTGAATACATTAACAAGTGAGTTGCGTTGCCCTGTTTCGTCAGCATGGGCTTCAGTATATTCGAATTTGAGAAGCAATTTCTCTGGTTTGCTTTATGACTGTAGCAAATGAGTCACGGACGCAATTCGCAAACCCGCATACCGCGTTCGAAACACAGCTGAGGGCGATTTGGAAGCAGACCGCCTTCGTTGGTTTTTATACAATGATATGAGTATCGGTCTTTCAGAATGCAATGGCAAACTACTTAAGGTAAACTTGCCAGGGAATTACAAACAGCCAAAAAAATGATAAGGTTGACTGCAACGTCTTGTAAAAGATATGCAAGTAACTGAATTTTCCCTAGCCTTTGACTGCCCCGTCTACCTACAAGGTTGCAGGTGTATGTCTCTCTTCGTCTGGTCCCTATCTATTTACCTGTCCGACATAGAAGTCTTAATAGATGGGCTACCGTCGTCATGGCTCTTGGAGTCATTGGAACACGCAAGCCCACTTCAAGGTGAAGACAACAGAGAGGTGTTTATTTAAGCTACTTACGAACATAGGCGGTTTGAATAGCAAACTTTATAAGACAAATCGCTTAAATACGATACTTACAAACACAGACGGTTTATATCAAACTTTATAAGACAAGTCGCTTGGATACGAAACTTAAGAACATAGACGGACTCGGTCATTCGATGTGTAATTTTTGTCGGAGACGCTTGGGGGGAGGGGGGGGAGGGTGTCTTTAATCTTTAAAAGACAAACAGCTTCAAGCGATTGTGCTTCATAAGACAAATTACTCCAATGCGATACTTAATAGTACGAGTGATTTGAGTAGGACACTCCATAAGACAAACCGCTACGATACGATACTTAACACGGACGGTTTCAGTGCAATACTGTATAAGACCAAAAAAAAACGTGGATGCGATACTTTATAAGACAAACAGCTTGGATGCGATATTAAACACAGACGATTTCAGTAAGTTAGTTACATATCCTTTAGGAGACGTCGCAGTCAATCCCAGAATTATTTCGCTGTTTGTGATTTCTGAACAAGTTTGCGTTCAGTAGTTTGCTATTGCTTTCAAAACAACCGCCACTCATACCATCATATTAAAACCAGTGTAAGGCGGTCTGCTCCCAAACCGCGTCCAGCTGTGTTTCGAACGCAGTATTCGGGAATGAGAATTGCGTTGATAACCTCTTTGTCACAGAGCCGGCTATGTTTCAGTATGATATATACAAGACAAACAGCTTGGATATGATACTATATAAGACAAACAGCTTGGATATGATACTATATAAGACAAACAGCTTGGATATGATACTATATAAGACAAACAGCTTGGATATGATACTATATAAAACAAACAGCTTGGATATGATACTATATAAGACAAACAGCTCGGCTATGATACTATATAAGACAAACAGCTTGGATATGATACTATATAAGACAAACAGCTTGGATATGATACTATATAAGACAAACAGTTTGGATATGATACTATATAAGACAAACAGTTTGGATATGATACTATATAAGTCAAACAGCTTGGATATGATACTATATAAGACAAACAGCTTGGATATGATACTATATAAGACAAACAGTTTGGATATGATACTATATAAGACAAACAGTTTGGATATGATAATATACAAGTCAAACAGCTTGGATATGATACTATATAAGACAAACAGCTTGGATATGATACTATATACGACAAAAAGCTTGGATATGATACTATATAAGACAAACAGCTTGGATATGATACTATATAAAACAAACAGCTTGGATATGATACTATATAAGACAAACAGTTTGGATATGATACTATATAAGACAAACAGCTTGGATATGACACTATATAAGACAAACAGCTTGGATATGATACTATATAAGACAAACAGCTTGGATACGATACTATATAAGACAAACAGCTTGGGTATGATACTATATAAGACAAACAGATGGATACGATACTATATAAGACAAACAGCTTGGATACGATACTATATAAGACAAACAGATTGGATATGATACTATATAAGACAAACAGCTTGGATACGATACTATATAAGACAAACAACTTGGATACGATACTATATAAGACAAACAGCTTGGATACGATACTATGTAAGACAAACAGCTTGGATATGATACTATATAAGACAAACAGCTTGGATATGATCCTATATAAGACAAACAGCTTGGATACGATACTATATAAGACAAACAGCTTGGATATGATACTATATAAGACAAACAGCCTGGATACGATACTTCATAAAACAAACTGCTTTGATGCGATACTTAACAGACGGTTTCAGTGCGATACTACATAAGACAAACCAGTTATATTTAATATACCTCTGATGATGTTTCTGCTAGCTCCATGTAAATAAACAAAGACTTAGACAGAAAGCCTAAAAGTGTCGCATTCTAAAATAATGTGCCGTTACTTTAAATCTGGTTTGTTTGTTGTTGTTGTTTTTTTTTTTTTTTTGCCGAAAAGAAAACAACTATGTAGTGAATTCGCTCTCTAAATCATCATCATTGGCACCTTGCCGTCTTGACAGACGATAGTTTGAAAAATAAAAAATTGACAGGGACTTATAACCCGTAACAGTTGCCTCTCGCTTTGATTCCGAGACCAGTTAAGACCAGGGATGGAGTTATTGCCTCTCCATAGCACAACGCCTGGGCTAAAATATAGAGATCATGTGTTGCCCATGCAGCATGATCCCTCTCTCGGCCTGCCTAGTTCACTCCAGAGGAAAGGTAACACCCCTACATCTGGAACAAGACAAGCTGCAGAAGCTGCCGGATCAGCAAAGCAATGCTCTAACTGTCCGCCTGTCGGAGCTTCGATCCTAGACCAGCCGCCAACCAAGGCTTAGGGCCTGATCTGCCCTGCCATGACATTTTGTGTTTAGCTTGCATTTCCTCGCACCAGGGTAAGACTTGTACCCTCCCAATTGCGCTCGTCCGCCCGAAGCCGTTGGCACAATGTGGGGTGTCGGGTTTGGTAAGCGCCGCCCAACGTTCGGCGCTAACAGAAAGCAGGTAGTACCGTCTACTATTACACGGTAGCTCAGTCATACATATCTGACTAAGACCTGACCATGAACTAAATAATGGCTCTCTAAATAATTTAATATAATCTTACCGTTTTATAGACGGACAAGAATGAAAGGTTAAATGAGAAGGAAACAAACTCACAGGGGTAGATTATTTGATCGCAACGTACTCATGCATTAACTTATTGTAAATTGTACACTCTAACATAGAAGGATTAAAAGAACATGAAAGCGTTTGAGATGTGGTGTTATCGCAAAATGCAAGAGTCAGCTGGATATAAGGAAGATCGAGATCTTAAATACATAGCGGCAAACAGCCAACCAGTGAAAGATTCACACAACGGTTTGCTATCTTGGTTTCCTCACAATGTGAGGCGTGCGGGTTTATAATTCAATACTATCATCATGTAACAAGTACTCTGCAGAACGTCGCTGCCACTTCGGCACACCGAAACGACTCTTGATCCTTTGCCAGTGTACTGTATATACTGTTACGTCCAAAGTATCTTCAGTGTCCTATATCCATCTTAGTGCTGGTCGATCCTTCCCGCTTCTCCCAGAAAGCATGACGTCCATCACTGTGCTTTACAAACTACTGTGCCTCTGATATCATCATAAACATCAAGTGTAATGCCAGCTGGCGTGGGCGCTCATGTCTCTCACAGATCTCGGTCTCAGGTGTTCTGGATCAACTCTGCTGCTGATATATCTACATGCCACCGTCTCAATCCATCATGCATAATTTATCTTGCTCTGCCTCTGCCTCTCTTCCCCTCGATCTTTCCAGTCGTCACGATGTTCTCCAATGCCCCTCTTCTCATCACATGACCAAAGAAAGCTGTTTGTCTCTTTCTTATTGTTGTAAATAATGTTCTAATTCCATTAGCCTCTTACGGGCAATCGTCGTTAGTTACTCTGGCAGTCCAAGGAACTTGCAACATTTGTCTTAGGAACCCCATCTATTTTGCTTCCAAGTTCTTGCTAATTTGTTCATTTACATTCCAAGATTCCTACCATACAGGCCTTTAATATTGCCAAAATAGTTAAGTTTCGATACTATTTACGAGCCAGTTTTCTTCAATGTTCAAACTTTTGTGTGGAATGTCAATACATTTCTTCTTCTTGGTCAGCGGTGTTATGTTTTTAATGTCGATAACAGTTCAGTTGAAAAGACCCGATTTTCTTCTTTAATGGTTGTGAAGCTATTTAGGATATCGGAGAGCAAAGCCCATCGGAAATGAACAGGACCTCCAGGCATGCAACAACAACAAAACCATCTACATGACACAAATGCATGAAACAACTATAGCACACAAGCATGCATGGAAAAATTGCATTCACTCGGACAAGTAAAGACTTCGGAGCTCAAGCCTAAGCTAGGAGAACAAAAGTTTCATTCCTGTGATGAAAATTATGCATGTTTTAAATGTTTAAATTATTATCGATTTCTCAAATAGATCGAGGCATTATCAATTAGGCGGTTCCAGTCGGCTCTATGCAAACAGAAAGACTTCATTTTGAATCTGAAATTATCTTGGGGATAACATACCCCATATTCGAACAATTTCAGTGACAATATATTCGAAGTATGTCACCCAAAGTTTAATATATTTATTCACTCATATAATATATAACTCTGCAGTATGTACCTGACGAGATGCAGCGAAACAATTTGCCAGGCAAGGAATAGTGCTATATACGAGGGCTATCCCAAAATTAACTTTCGATTGGCTGGTAAACATTTAAACAAATTGACAATAACATCTAAATACATACAAAAGTTACCTACACTACTGCATTACTTTTATACATAGTCACCACCTAAATTCGGGCACTTGTCGTAACGTAGCACGAGTTTTTGTAACCCCTCATCAAGGAACGGCGCCGCCAGGGTACTTAGCCAGTTGTTGACTCCATCCATGAGCTCTTCAGCAGTGTCGAAGCGTTGGGTATTCAGCCAGACCTTCATCTTGCCGAAGAGATGATAATCACATAGTGCCAAGTCCGGGCTCTAAGGGGATGGTTGAAAATTTCCAACTTAAACTGCTTAAGTAAAGCCTTTGTGTGAGCAGCAGTGTGGGGCCGCGCGTTGTCGTGCAGGATAATGACGAAATTGGTGAGCATTCCACGCCTTTTGTTTTTGGATTGACCAACGAAGCTTCTTCAGTGTTTCACAATAAACTTCTGACGTTATTGTGTTCCTTCGTGTCATGAATTGTGAAACGGCGCTTTTCCACTGCGACTTGGTCGACTTTTTGAATGAGCTCATCTGTCACATGTGAATGGCGTCCTTGTCCACCCTCATCATGAACAACTTTATGCCCATCTCTGAATGTCCTGCACCAATCGCTCACAGAACTGTCACTTATAACGTTGTCACCGTACACACGACACAATCGACGAGGAATCTCGGCCGAATTTTGACCTTCTGCTTGAAGAAAACGAATCATACCACGAATTTCACAGCTGGCGGGAAAGGCAATAACATTGTCTATGTTTATTCGTTTGCGATTCGTGAACCACTGAACAAATGCGACTGTAGGTTGATGTGTCGTGAACTAAAATACTACTGAATGATGCAAGCAATTAACAGTGTCGCTATTGCAACCGGTTTACTTTTACCAGCCAATCGGTGGTTGATTTTGGAATAGCCTTCGTATTATCTGTGTTTCACTAAGGTAATAATACATTGTTTTGAAGTTCGGTGGTTTGTGATTGCTTTCTGAACGAGATGTCAACTTTAAAGCCCAACAGACTGTGAAGATTTCGTGTATCGTTATCAGTCTCCCGAAACAGCGCAAGGTAGCGGACCATTAGGGGTAGCCGTGGCTGTTAAGTTACGGTGGCCGCCTCTGGCTCAGAAAGTACATTATTCGGTCTTACCATAGGGGATTTATTGGGAATTTTCCCCAAAACCATTGATATGAAATGATAACAAACTTCCTTCTGATTTCTTGGGTAGTGAGATCGGGCTCCTAACTTTCTCGGATAAGGGCAAAAAGTAGGAGGTTCTGTTTGCAAGTTGTTCCGGTTAAAAATCCCACGGCAGTTGTAAATCGTAAAGAGTACGTCGTAAAGCAAGTCCGGGCAAAACTGATAGGAGAGAAAACCCACCCACGGGTAGATAGAGCCGAATACCTCAGTTGGAATCGTGCAGAGGAAACAAACGATAACAGATGCATGCCGAAGACGGACACTGTGACCTTTGAGTTGCATAACTAGATGTGAAGCACTTTCTCGAAAGACGAACAAAGAAATAACTTATTTTTAACTTACCGTACTTACCCTTAACCTACCGTTAACTTATCCTAAATGACCCTAAACTTACCGTTTCATAACTTACTTTTAGCTTACCATATCGCAACATACCCTTACCATATCTTACTCTGAGCTGGCCAATCTGAGCTGGCCAATCTGAGCTGGCCAATCAAAGCTTGCGTCATGAACTGAATTGTCACGACTGCCTCTGAAACCAACACTGCATAGTTTACCTTCCTATATGCCATAATAATACTCGTACTTACCATCTCTTTTTGGACTCGGGGAACTGCTGCCTTTTTTAGCTGCCGCCTTCCCGCTGCCTGGTGTCCCTGCATTGAAATAAATGAGGACCTTATGTCGCAGACAGAGCGGTAAAAGGCTGACAAACTCATGAATAAATGAACTGATATACTAGTAGATCCAGTCGGACTTAGAATAAATGAACCGACAGACTGGTAGACAGACAAGGATATAGAGAAATTAACATACTGGTAGGCAGAATGGTGAATATATACATAAATAGACTGGTAAGGAGTCATGCAAAGAGACAAAGAGATCGGTTGCCCTAAGATAGATATACAGACATAGACACCATGGCAGACAGGAAGACAGGCAGGCGGTCAGACTGGCAAGCAAAACACAAAACGTCAGGTAAGCATGTTAGCAGGCAGACATAAATACAGCGATGGATGTGATGTATAATGACTTTCTTTCTCCTTCTCCCGACTAACTGTCTAACCCACCATATATACACATATAGTGATTAAAGAGAGGAGGCGTCGAAGGCATGTATGACACACTCGCGTACACATGCGTATAGAGTACGCTGCGATGAGATTAAGTTGTCTTGTGAGTAAATAAAGGATCCCTTTTCATGCCATGATGCGTATTGAGTTCATGGTGCTAGTTCCCATATTTTTAGACCCACTCACTGGTTTATGAGGTCGACATCAAACCGAGCGCCTTTATTTCCCTATACATTTCCTGGCGTCTGTTTTAGGTTGGATCCACTTAGGAGCCCAGGTCAATTAAAAGAGTTATCTGCGTCGATGATGATTCGATCACTTGACCAAAGGGCTGGCAAGCAAGCGAGCTAGTCACTGTGATGCCAAGTTCCCCCGTGATATCTTGTAACAAACTAAATGACCACCATTATAAAGTTAGCCGGGTCGATTACTTCTACTGAAGTCTTCTCGTCACGCAGCTTGTCTGTGTCCTATTCTCTGCAGGCGCTGTCGGTTTTATTTCTTGCTTACTTGTGTGATGTTCATGTTTCTGACACACTCTCTTCAGCTTCACTTGTTGCACTCTTGTGCGATAGGTTTGTTGGACTCTCTCCTGAGTGTCACTTCTTGCATGCTTGCTGGTGTACATGTTTATTCCTGGGTGCTCTCTTCTTCTGTTCTCAATAATTTGATTTTCCTTATGTTCATTAGTATACTCCACGTCTCCCATTGCGACAAAGTCCACAAGCCTTCCTGGCAGAAAAAGTGCACTTCGAGTCTCGGCCAACTTGTCAGAGAACCCTTTTCCACGCCTTGAGATTGGGTATATGGTGTTAGACTCATAGTGTATAGACATTACGTGGGGGTGGGTGAGTGGGGTGAGGGTCTAACATGCTCTTTATTTTTTTAATTATTGAAATGAAACTTGCCACTCGGCCCAAAGCATGCCTGTCTTCATCTATCTCATCACATTGTATTAGTCTGTCACAATCACAACATGCGTGTGCTGTTTGTCCTCCACGGAACCCCTCCGTGACTTCCCCCTACCTCCATTCTGATACCAGATAGTGTGTTATCATATGCCAGGCTCTCCTGCCTCCCTGATGGTTTGATTCCACCCCCCCCCTTCTTTTTTGGCTGCATTGTATCATCATCGTCGTCGTCGTCATGATGTGTCACATCTATATGCGTGGAAGGTCACGATTTGCCATCTCGCACGATCACCAAAGTCTTGGATTAAGTATGTGTCGCTTTATCTTCCCCTTGTTCGTTTCCCATCAGGTTTACCAATAGTCACCAAGTGTTAAGTTGTTTTCTCCTATAAACGTACCCAAAACATCTTGACTGTCTATATCTAATTTCTCTAATTGCATTAATTTCTTGGAGGACTAATCTTGTTCTGTACTTCCATAGTATTCTTTGCATTTTCCCTCAGAAACCACATTTCCATTGCCATCAGATGTTTCTCGGATAATCTGCTCATTGTCCATGTTTCGCTTGTATACAGCAGCATATGATCTGTGCAGCTCCGTAAAACCGTTTTTCTCGCTGATGTATCATTTTGCATTTTGTGGGCAAGTCAAGGCATTACTTTTGTGCATATTGTTGGCAATATGTTTCTATATATACCCATATGCTTTTAAAGAAATGTTCATGTGATCTCTTCATCTGTCCATCTCATTTTTCCTATTATGTGATAGTGCATCAAGAGATTTCATTGTCTTTTAAACGTATATTTAGTCCACGTTTTCCGGTCTTACAGTTGTATTCCAATGTGTTGTGATCATACGTTTCCCCATTTACAACCCAAGTTCCAATGGATTTAATTGACTTACCGACTTAATGGAATCTTCCTACATCAATTGTAGATCACACCTTTGTTTAATACCCTCAGTTTATTTATAGCCACTTACCTTTGAAAATATTGCAGGCCTAATGTTTTCACAAAAGAACCTGTTGTATAAGTTACGTTTTCCGGCCTTGAGTGATCTTACTAGTGTGTCGTGGTCATAATTTCCTCATTTACAATCAATGTTCCAATGTGTTCTGGTCATAATTTCCCCATTTACAATCAAAGTTCCAATGTGTTGTGGTCATAATTTCCCCATTTACAATCAAAGTTCCAATGAATGTAATTGACTTACCGACTTCATGGAATCTCGTCGCATAAATTGTGGATCACACCCTTGTTTAATACCCTAAGTGAGTTAATTTATCGTGACTTACCTTTGAAACCAATGCAGCCCTAATGTTCTGACAAAAGAACCTGATGGTTAAGACGCCTTGAGGAGTGCTGCTTTATGTAACACCAGCCTGAATATTTGTATAGACCAATCGGCACTCGATAGGTGAGTTAATTTCACAACCTTCGCATTTACTTCCCAATACATATCCTGGCACTCGTTTTCAACCTCGTAGCACAGGTCAGTTTTTAAGCCTTCGTCTGGGTGAATTCGAACAATGACCACTGGAGTGGCAACCAAGTGTGCAAGCCACTGTGCTTTCGCGGCTCTCGTTCTGATGCACACTGGATTCAACTTTTACGAATTACCTGCTAGCGACGTGGCATATAAATATCAAGTGTGTTTCTTAATTACTTTTGATATTTTTCCTAGTGAATTCACTAGATTTGACTTGCCTGCTAAACTGTCCGAAAGCTAGTATCCTATTCAACCCGTCTGTGTTATGTTTTATATATATGGAGTCTATTATTATTTCAGGCAGTTGATATGTGATACGTTTGTTCGTGCTATTTTTTTTTTGGTTCAATATTTCGATCCTTGTATTACAACCCCATTAGCTCTTTCTCCGCCTCGTGTGGCTATTGGATGCTTAGAGACAGCATACGCAGTTCCACAATCACGACATACCGGGTCCGATGGCAGCTTCAGTCGTCCTTGAAGTATATCACTTCGCGTTGATTTTCACAATGGTAAGAGCATTGGTCGTTTACAAAACAATGGCAAACTACTGAACGTAACATTGTCTAGAAAATCGCGGACTTCGCAATCAACTCGTAATTTTTTGGCTGTTTGTCGTGTCCTCCTTTAAAGTGTCGTCCCTGGAGTTAAGAGAGTCAACACCCACATTATAATATTTTTTTCTCTTATCAATATCCTGGAGAATCCACCAGCTTCCGTCCAACACACTCCATCAGCCAATGGACACCTTTTCCTATCACTCTCTCACTGTCGTACTATGCCCCCTCTCATACTTCCCCAACGCAACATACTCAACAACTCTTGCTTCTAAAAATTAATAAAGATTAATTTATTAAAAGAAAAGTGTAACGTATATGAGACGTGTATGCGAAGAAAATGTGTGACGTGTTCTATAAAGTGTGTAGAATCGGACTCTCAGACAACAACCCAGTCAGCTCATCCTAGCAAGGCTAGACCACAGCACGTTACATCAGAACAGGTACATCTCACCCAGTGCCGAAACCATCTTGCCGGATACTGACTTGCCTCTGTAGACCTCTGGTAATCCCATTTCATGATAATCCGAAATAGACACCGGTGGTAATAACAGTTAATCATGGACCGGTTGCACCCTACACAATGTACGTTCCTATCGTTCCTAAAGAATGCACAAGTCCTTTGTAGTGTACACTGTTATTAATGTTAATTGTTAATGTACTTGATCCTAACTCGTGTCTATCTAGCCTCAAGTATCATGTCTTGTGTTCTATTACACGAGATTATATCACACTATGTAACTATTATAATTAATGTTCTCGGTTAGTTACTACTGTCTGATGCTGTGTGGTGCATCAACAATCATCACCCCTCTTAGGTGAATCATCTTCCTTCTAGCTTTAGTTACGTTCTGTACGAAACTTTATTGACTGTTCAACTGGTGTTCTTCCGAATGGGATTTGAACCTTTCCTAAAACCTTGTTGAGTTGCCTCGGATCTGGTAGGGAACCTAGGATAGAAACAACACATCTGGTGATAGTACTAGTCACTGATCCTACCGGCTGAGTGTAAGCCTATTGCCTTGCTCAGTGATCTTTAGCTAACTAAACTCTGTCATAGAGTAGATTAGCTACCCACCTAGAGCCGAATCAGGCTATGACAGGAAAGACCCATACAGAGTGCAAAACCCCCGCGGCAATTTCCCCGTCTCCCAGTTATCCATCATTACTCTATTCTTAACTAGCATAGCGTATCACCACTACACTACTCTATTCTTAACTCGGCTACTGCCTAAATTAATTAGAACTAATATTATAATAGGTTATACCTTAAATGGCACTACTGCAGTCCTATCAATCATATCTACATCTGCCATGATAGGCACGTGTAAAATTAAGTCACTAATTAACACACGGTAGACATTATTCCATCAGAACCACAGTGCCCTTGCACTCCCGCCTAGAGCCACATTTTCAAGTCCCCCAGTTGGCCCCAACTCGGGTTTATATGGCAAACTCCCAAAGTTGGCCACGTGACGTTATCCTTTATGCCCACACCGGTGGCACATTGGGCAGATCATCCCCTGTCAGGGATCCATTCCCCCTGGCTCCATCAATGTTAGATTTGTCATCACTGGTTTTGACATCCAAAACAATCTAGAGAGTTACTGTAGAGTTCCAACAAAGGGTTTCGATACCAAGCTGCCAATCATGGTTTCCCAAACAACCTTACATTGTGCACGTGACGTTGTTGATGTCCGGCAGGTGTTCCACTGTTTCCAATAACAAGCCCTCAACTTTCTGTCATGTGGTGACAGTCAAAACCGCCATTCCGTCTGATGTCCGGAACTATAGATGACAGACGGAACTATTCCATATCCTGAGCGGGCAAGGCTATGTGATTCTAACTGTTTATGAACTGCCAACGCGGTGTATCCATTCCTCTCACTCACCACCAAATGTGTATTTGTGCTGACCCGATGTAACCCGTGCAGCTGTGTTTACTCTGTTAGTACGACTGTTGTGGCCTAGAAAATATACGCCAAGCAAACGTCGGTATTATCATTATCTGGTTAACTCATGGCGATCTCGTGACATAGGCCCCCTCTTAAGAGAGTAGTCCATCTCACTCTTCTCCACCGTGAGTTTAATCCAGATGATTCATTCTTCTTCTTCCGGAGCTGGGTGTCTTGACAAGAAGTCCGCTCCAACATTTTCCTTCCCAGGAATGTACTCCACTGTGAAATTATAAGGTTGAAGTAACAACGACCACCTCATCAAACGGGCGTTGAGCTTCTGAGAAGTAGCTAGGAACATCAGGGGCTGATGATCCGACTGGACTCGAAACTTAACTCCATACAAATATGGCTGGAATTTTTGCACTGCCCATACGAGAGACAAGCACTCTCTCTCTCTCTCGACAGTTGAATAATTCCTCTCCGCCTGTAGAAGTTTCTTACTTGCATATGCTACAGGTTTCAAAACCGCAGCATCGTCTTTTCCTTCCTGTAACAAAGCGGCTCCAATTCCAATCGCACTCGCATCCGTTCTCAACACAAATGGTTTTGAAAGGTCAGGGAGCTGTAATACAGGTTTGCTGACCAAGGCCTCCTTTAACTGACTATAGGCATTCTCACATTCTGGTGTCCAAATGATTTGATCCGGGAATCCCTTTTTCAAGGTTTCCGTCAATGGAGCTCCCAATTCAGTGAAATGTGGGATAAATTTGTGGTAGAACCCACACAACGAGAGAAAAGATCGCACATCCTTCTTCGTTTTTGGCCTTGGTGCATTTCTGATTTTCTCCAGGTTCTTTTCTTCCGGGACAATGTGTCCTGGAGTGATGGTGTGACCTAGAAATTCCAGAGTCTGGTAACCAATCATGCACTTGGTTGGACGAGCAGTAAGCCCTGCTTCCTTGAGCCTATTAAACACTCTCTCCAAGGATTGTAAGTGGTCATTCAAGCTGTCACTGGAAATCAGAATATCATCCATGAATGAGATGATGGATGGATCCTGTAACGGATCTAGTAAAGTCCTCATCATGCGTGTAAACACACTAGGTGCATTGCTGAGTCCAAAGGGCATGACTTTGAATTCGTAGTGTCCACTGGGTGTACTGAAAGCCAACAGTGGTCGAATCTCCGGTTTGACTGGTATCTGATAGTAACCCCGACTCAGATCCACCTTTGAAAAGTACCGAGCCTTATGGAGCCTAGCGAATAACTGAATTGGATTCGGCAAAGGTTCCACCTGAAATTGTGTGTGACTGTTCAGAAGTCGGTAATCTATACACAACCGGTGTTCTCCACTTGGTTTCCGTAACAAAACTACCCCTGCATTGTATGGGGATGTGGATGGTGCAATCACGTCATCCTCCAGCAGTTTTTGTATTTCCTCCTCCAGGGCCTTTTCTTTAGAGAATGGCACTGGATAAACCTTTTGGCGAACAGGCTCCTGTGTGGTCAAAGTCATCTCGAACTCAACCAACCTCGTTCGTCCTGGTTTATCAGTCAGTATCTCCTTATGAGACTTGAGAACCTGGGTTATCCTTTCCCTCTCCTGGGAGGTCAGATCAGAGTTCACTTGCACATCCCTATAGGTTTCCTGGTGTACCAAGGGATATTCCCTGCCCTCGTTGGTTCCCACTTCTGTCTCCACTGCAACTGCCATTGCCATGAGGTGAGCTGCCTTGTCTCCGGGTCTCTCTTCGTATTTCCGCAAGAGATTGATATGGAAAATCTTCGACTTTCCCCGGATCCGGATTTGATAGTTGGTTCTGGATATCACCCTTTCCACGGGAAATGGTCCTTGCCAACCTATCTCCAGTTTGTTGTTTCCCATTGGGAGTAGCAACAAGACTTTGTCTCCCACCTCTAGAGATCTTTCTTTAGACCTACGGTTGTAATAAGCCGCATGTCTTTTCCTGGCCTTTTTCAAGTTTTGATTTGCCAGAGTCCATCCCTTGTGGAGTTTTTCTTTCAGTTCCTCCACGTATTTATAGGATGAGATCACTTCTTCTGACGTCCCCTCTTCAGTCCAACTCCTCAACATGGCTTCCAACGGTCCTTTGATTGGACGACCAAACAGCAACGTAGCGGGTGGTAGTCCTGTTGAGCCATGAGGAACTTCCCGATAGGCAAAGAGTGCTGCTGGGATATATTCATCCCACCTATCAGGTTTTTCCTGCGCTAGCTTCCTGAGCATTGTCATCAACGTGCCGTTGAAACGCTCTACTTGTCCATTGGCTTGAGGGTGGTAAGGGCTGGAATGTATGTGGTTAGAGTGAAACACTCTAAATACCTCCTCCATGAGTTTTCCACAAAACTGAGATCCATTGTCCGTCAGAATTTGATCCGGAAAGCCTAATCTGGTAAAAGCCTCCATCAGTGCGTTCGCCACTCTTTTCGAGTCAATCGTGGTCAACGGTATGGCTTCACCCCACATTGTACAGCAATCCACCATTGTGAGTATATACATGTTCCTCTTCCTAGTCCTGGGAAGTGGACCCACGATATCTATGGCTACCCTCTCGAAAGGAGAGTTCATGATGGGCATCTCACCCAACACCACCGGTGCTGTCCAGTGTTTCGGTGCCACCCTTTGGCACTCAGGGCATGACTTCACATACCGACGCACATCTTCTGTCATTCCCGGCCAATAGTAATGGCAGGAAATTCGCTGCATGGTGGCGGCAATACCCATGTGTCCACTAAAGGAGATGGTATGCCCCATATGAAGAATCTGGGACCGGTGAGCTTTCGGGACGACCAACTGACCGTATAGGTTGTCTCCCCTTCCTGCTCTCCTGTAGAGTATCCTATTCTTCATGTAGTACTGCCCCCGTCCTGGTGGATCAGCACTTTTCTGCAGCTTTCTGTAGCAAGAACGTAAAGTATCATCCTCACTCTGGGCAGTTCGTAGCTCCCCCGGCATTGGGCTAGTCACAATTGATTCTGCCTCTTCCGTTTTCGTCTGAGAGCGAGTCTGCATTGCTCCCATATGGATTGGCTCCCTGGGCATTCCCAGAAAGACATACCGGCAACCTAGGATGACTGGAAAAATGGGATCGGTCAATACCGCGGCCTTGATGGTGCCGGTGACGTACCTTGACCGAATCTCCACATTAGCAATGGGCAACTTCATGACTACAGCACTCTTCTGTGCAGGCCGTATCTCCATGGTTTCACCTGTGAATTGTTCTGGATGTACCAGATCCGCAGAAATCACGGCCTCCCCGTCCAGTCCTGTGTCGTATAAACACTCCACTTGACGACCGTTAACCTCTACCAATTCCACTACAGGTGGTTTTTCCTGGTCTGGAGTCTCTTCCTCGGCCTCGACCTGTTCGGTGGGCTCCACCTTAGGTTTCCCTGAGCACACGACGAATTGAGTGTTTCCTGACTTTTCCCTGCAGTCAATAGCATTGTGCGTATTTGACTTGCATTGGTTGCACCAGTTCCCTGTCCTAGATTTTCTAGTGCCGGACTTGAGTGAGCTCTCCTGGTGGCGAGCTTCCTTGTTGACCTTGGCATTTTCCGTGACAACCTCCTTGGAAGTCACTTGACATGCTGCGAAGTGAGGGTTCTTAGCCTTAGATTTGCAGTCCCAATTTGTGAGAGGGTGACTTACAAATTGAACACCACTTCTCCGACCACGGTCGTTTTGGTGTAGAGCTTGAAGTGCTCTTGCTTCCCTCCTTCTTCTTCTCTGAACTATGCTCTGATTTTTGCACATAAGGTTCCCACTTTTTTGTTCCTGAGTTTTTGGCTTTCTTCTTATCATGTTTCTCTTGACTTTTGGTGTTGGTGGAAAGGTTTTCCCCTGCCTCCCCATGTACCTCGACGAACCGTTCTGCTAATTTAGTCACGAGGTCAATACGTTCCGCTCCTTGTTCTCCTAGGAACATCCTGAGCGGTTTCGACATTTGCTTCTTCAGCTGGTCGACCACCATGAGCTCTTCCAGACTCTCATAGTCATGTGCGAACCCAGCCAAATCCATCCACTTATGGAGATAAGATTTTAGACGCAAACTGTAGGCGGCAAACAACTCCCCCGGTTCTCGTTTCGCTGCTCGAAATTTTTTCCGGTAGGTATGTGACGTAACCTCGAATCGTTTCAGCAGAGCCGTCTTTAACTCGTCATAATTGTTCTCATGTCCTGGTGGCAGGCGAGAATAAACCTCGTATCCGGTCCCACGTAAACCCTGGGATAGCTTGAGATTCCGTTTGTTACGCTCCAGACCCATAGCAACTGACCTAGCCTCGAAGCGTTGAAGGTACTGGTCAATCTTCTCTTTGTCCTCCTCGTAGACCGCCAAAGGAAACTTCATAGCATGGTACCCATGTCCACCTACTGGTGTTGAGCCTGGGATGGAGGAACCTCCAACTGCTCCCTCAATTTCTCCATTAGATTGACTCTTGAGCTCGAGTTCCCGCATCCGGTACTCGTGCTCCCTCTTCTGTGCTTCCTGTTCAGCTTCTAATTTCCTAGCTGCTTGCTCAGCTTCAAATTTCCTAGCTGCTTGCTCAGCTTCAAATTTCTTAGCTGCTTGCTCAGCTTCCAATTTCTTAGCTGCTTGCTCAGCTTCCAATTTCTTAGCTGCTTGCTCAGAATCCAATTTCTTAGCTGCTTGCTCAGCTTCCAATTCCATCCTTCTCAATTCCAACTCGGCCTTTCGATCTTCCCTTTCTGCTTCACGATACTCTCTCTCCACTTCCTGTATGTAATCCGTTAGAGCAGACCCCGACAATCCCATGTCTTCCCCCTTTGCCCTTAATTCTAACGTGCTTAGTTTAGGGGTGGCCATAATACAGAGAGGTAAGCTAGCAGGTCTAGTACAATATAATTGCAAATTACTATACAGATATATGAACAATGACTATAAATCTAGATATTACCACACACAGCACATTCACTCAGTGACAAGAGTAGAATCAGGACCACAGACCTATGCAGACGTGTGAAGTGTGAACAGGTAAGATATTAGTCCTAACCCCTATCCACATTCACTCTAGCTGGATTCTCCAAAATGATATCTCCCTCTTATAACTAAGGATCCCGTGTCAAAAGACTCCGTTGTCAGAAGATCCCACTGTCAAAGGTTCCTGCTTGCAGAAGATCTCGCTGTCCAAGGATTCCGTTTACGGGAGATCCCGCTGTCCAAAGATCCCGTTTACAAGAGATCCCGCTGTCCAAAGATCCCGGACGAGCCCCCAATAATGTCGTGTCCTCCTTTAAAGTGTCGTCCCTGGAGTGAAGAGAGTCAACTCCCACATTATAATATTTTTTTCTCTTATCAATATCCTGGAGAATCCACCAGCTTCCGTCCAACACACTCCATCAGCCAATGGACACCTTTTCCTATCACTCTCTCACTGTCGTACTATGCCCCCTCTCATACTTCCCCAACGCAACATACTCAACTCTTGCTTCTAAAAATTAATAAAGATTAATTTATTAAAAGAAAAGTGTAACGTTTATGAGACGTGTATGCGAAGAAAATGTGTGACGTGTTCTATAAAGTGTGTAGAATCGGACTCTCAGACAACAACCCAGTCAGCTCATCCTAGCAAGGCTAGACCACAGCACGTTACATCAGAACAGGTACATTTCACCCAGTGCCGAAACCATCTTGCCGGATACTGACTTGCCTCTGTAGACCTCTGGTAATCCCATTTCATGATCATCCGAAATAGACACCGGTGGTAATAACAGTAAATCATGGACCGGTTGCACCCTACACAATGTACGTTCCTATCGTTCCTAAAGAATGCACAAGTCCTTTGTAGTGTACACTGTTATTAATGTTAATTGTTAATGTACTTGATCCTAACTCGTGTCTATCTAGCCTCAAGTATCATGTCTTGTGTTCTATTACACGAGATTATATCACACTATGTAACTATTATAATTAATGTTCTCGGTTAGTTACTACTGTCTGATGCTGTGTGGTGCATCAACAATCATCACCCCTCTTAGGTGAATCATCTTCCTTCTAGCTTTAGTTACGTTCTGTACGAAACTTTATTGACTGTTCAACTGGTGTTCTTCCGAATGGGATTTGAACCTTTCCTAAAACCTTGTTGAGTTGCCTCGGATCTGGTAGGGAACCTATGATAAAAACAACACATCTGGTGATAGTACTAGTCACTGATCCTACCGGCTGAGTGTAAGCCTATTGCCTTGCTCAGTGATCTTTAGCTAACTAAACTCTGTCATAGAGTAGATTAGCTACCCACCTAGGGCCGAATCAGGCTATGACAAGGAAAGACCCATACAGAGTGCAAAACCCCCGCGGCAATTTCCCCGTCTCCCAGTTATCCATCATTACTCTATTCTTAACTAGCATAGCGTATCACCACTACACTACTCTATTCTTAACTCGGCTACTGCCTAAATTAATTAGAACTAATATTATAATAGGTTATACCTTAAATGGCACTACTGCAGTCCTATCAATCATATCTACATCTGCCATGATAGGCACGTATAAAATTAAGTCACTAATTAACACACGGTAGACATTATTCCATCAGAACCACAGTGCCCTTGCACTCCCGCCTAGAGCCACATTTTCAAGTCCCCCAGTTGGCCCCAACTCGGGTTTATATGGCAAACTCCCAAAGTTGGCCACGTGACATTATCCTTTATGCCCACATCGGTGGCACATTGGGCAGATCATCCCCTGTCAGGGATCCATCCCCCCCCCCGGCTCCATCAATGTTAGATTTGTCATCACTGGTTTTTTTGACATCCAAAACAATCTAGAGAGTTACTGTAGAGTTCCAACAAAGGGTTTCGATACCAAGCTGCCAATCATGGTTTCCCAAACAACCTTACATTGTGCACGTGACGTTGTTGATGTCCGGCAGGTGTTCCACTGTTTCCAATAACAAGCCCTCAACTTTCTGTCATGCGGTGACAGTCAAAACCGCCATTCCGTCTGATGTCCGGAACTATAGATGACAGACGGAACTATTCCATATCCTGAGCGGGCAAGGCTATGTGATTCTAACTGTTTATGAACTGCCAACGCGGTGTATCCATTCCTCTCACTCACCACCAAATGTGTATATGTGCTGACCCGATGTAACCCGTGCAGCTGTGTTTACTCTGTTAGTACGACTGTTGTGGCCTAGAAAATATACGCCAAGCAAACGTCGGTATTATCATTATCTGGTTAACTCATGGCGATCTCGTGACACTGTTGATTTTTCTTTTCTTTTTTTATTGACAATTTTACATTCAGTAATTTGCTATTGCCTCCTGAACGACTAACGCTCATATGGTTGTTAAAAATCAACGTGAAGCGGTATGATTCCTTATCAGTGTTGCCAAAAGCCTTTTCAAAGTCCACAAATCCACAATAAAGTTGAGAGCTCAGTCCAATGCTTTCTTTTATTATTATGCGCAATGTGGCAATCTATCATATAAAGAACTTGAAACTAACTTAAGTGATTCTTTGCTTCTCCTATAGGTCCCTTTAACAACGGGCGTCATGCTGACTACTTAGGCATTGAAGATTAGGACTACATTATACCTTAGGAAACGATGATCTTGAAGTCTTCAATGACATCACCTTACATTACATGAGTGTGTTCACTTCTGCTTATGTCATTCGTGAAGATAGTTCTCTGTGAGCGCAGTGGTCTACGTTAACACTGGTTTGATTACAGTAAACATCGCTTGTGGCTGCCCGATTTCCCGTTTCACTTCCCTTTATATCGGGTTATTCTGGTGCCTGGCCTGGGGGAAGGCATTGGAGATCGTGGCTTTTCCATTCATCTCTGTCGTCTTGTGCCATGCTGGTAAGCTCGGCGGTCATGTTTCACCATCCTACACGATCACCAGAGTCGTGGATCAGCTCTGTGCTCTTATCCCGACGCTGTCATATGGTCAAGCTATCCAGATATTTACTTCTATGCCTCCCCTTTGTGCTTTCCCCCTCAATATTGCCAGTTGTCACCAAGTTCTCTAGTTTATTTTTTTCTCATAAGGTGCCCAAACAAATTGGACTGTAATCAGATTAAAAATGTCAGAGACAAGATGGGCTGCTTCTCTGAATCTGGGTCTTTTCCATATACCTCGGTCTCCTTTCCACAGCGCGGGATGTCGAAAACCTCGCACGAACTCCTTAGCTCCAGCGACGACCCCCATAAGTCTCCAAGAAAATTGTATTCGTGAACCAAACGTCGTAGCCCGGAATCGAACCCACAAGCGAGGCAAGCAGCTTAACTACTTCGCCACGGCGCCTCCCTGTTTCGTCCTGTGAATTATTAGTACTCTTCTGTGAGACATATTTGTATGCGCATGTGTGTTGTTCAGCTTAGGTGTTACATGTCCAAGTTTCACAGTCGTGTGTAGTCACAGGGAATATACGTTCTCTCGGTATTCTGGTTTGTGTTGTTCTATTTGTTCCAATATACAAACGTGTTAATAGCTTTAATTTTTCCACAGAATTGTTTAGTGTTGTTTTAATTTCTGTATTCATATTTCTATCGTCTGTCAGCAGTGAATCGAGATATTCAAAACTCTTCACTTTTATGTAATGTCTCTCAGTTGATAAATATAGATGTTGACAAGTGTGTTTTATCGGTTATCATTATTTAATGTTTATGTTGTATATAACTTATGTTTGTGTTGTATATAACTTATGTTTATGTTGTATATCACTTATGTTTGTCCCTGTTCTTGTTCTCGCTTTCTTTGTTGAACAATTCTCGTTTATGGTGTTGTTCGGCGTGGCCGAATGTATCAGAGCGTTCACCCTTTAAATGTCCTTATGCTGATGCCGAGGTAGCGGGTTCAACCCCTACACTGGTCAGCTGGACTAAACTGTTGACTTTTCGTCCTTGACTTAAGGACATACATTACAAGTATCTCAGAAGTCGGAGTGAGTTCGCCTAATGGACACTGATAATAAGGGAAGCTAATCTACACGCAATAATCAGTCCAGTGTACCTGAAATAGCAGTGCGTGTAAAGACTACGATTGAGTTCAAAACTTGTACCTCGCGCTATCGAGGTGAAGCATAAACAGCTGGAGAGTGCCCGTTTATGTATCGAGATTCCCATGGACTCTGTAATTCGCTCTGTCCATCGTTTACGTGACCGGTACCTTTTTCCTCTTCAATTTTGTCTGCACATCATTGTTTGTTGTGGTATACTGTTAGTTGGTTATCTAGTTACATGACCAAACCATTTAACATGCTGCCTCCTGATTAAATCTAGCACTGCTATAACCCCCACTTTAGTCCTGATTTCTTCATTTCTGATTTTCTCTTTGCTTAATACATTGAGTATTCTTCTCAAAGCGAGCGAACGCCAACATAAAAACAATTATGTTGTTGATATCTACAAGGCAACGTAAGACGCCAGCAATTGTTGGTTAATTCAACAGACAAACCTGGTATATTCATAAGACGATATCACTTTACTTTATTTCATTTATCGTGGCTTTCTCTCCTGGCTAAACTCACGATGGCTTACTTGTGAAACTAACAATTTATTGCTGTCTTTTGATATATAAACACACGACTTACCTTACTAATTAACACGTACTATGACTTATATAAACACACGACTTACCTTACTAATTAACTTACTATGACTTACCAGTCGAACTCTGCTCACTACATCTTGAACTACTTCTGGAACTACCTCCTGGCGTCTTTTTGCCTGCACGTTTGCCTGAATTGAAACAAACGAGGACCTTATGTTGCGGGAGTGCGCTGTCTGACTGAATTATGACAAGGGCGTTGATAACTGTGAGTTCACGTCACAGAACACGCAAAGAACAACAAACTGTTGCACACGTAATCCTTGGTCTCAATGGGGGAAAGGTCACTTGGGTTGTTTGCGAAATATGTAAACTAGCACACACTGGACAATGAGTCTGTATTAGGCAAGTTTTATAGAAAGTGGACATCAACGGGGGAGCAATACTGACCGTTGACAGGTGCTGAATAGTTAATTACATGCCTATACAGGACGTCGCAATCAACTTCATCATATTAGCTGTAAGTGATTTTCTAGACAATTTTAGTTTCAATAATTTGTCGTTGCTTTCTGAACAACCGATGTTCACACCGTTGTACAAATCAACGCAAGGCGGCCAGTTTGCAAATCGCCTGTAGCTCTGATTTCAAACGTTGTGAAACCGCTGTCACTGCCCCTGACATTTAAGTTGCTATTGTTGCCCAGGACGAATCGTGGGTGGGGCGCAAATGGTAAGCCAAGCCTCGGGAGCAAAGAGGCATTGTAGCATCATTGATTACCAAATTATCAAATCTGAATTTCATCACTGCTCGCCCGACAAAGCCATGGATGATCTGGTCCTCCACTTGGAAGTTGTACGGGTGTGTGAGCACTAATCACGCCAGTTCGGTGTACCCCTGATTGTTTCCAGCATACGCGTGTAGAACCAGGGTGCATGGTGGTTAGTGTTTTTATTGATCAAGCTAGAGGTCGGAGTTCAATTCTCAGTAGTGACTGGATTATCTCCAGATCGGCCAGGGCGATCAAACCAATCTTGTTAAATTGATATTTTTCAGGATTTTCTTGAAACTGGAGAGGAAAGACTGCGAGGAAGACAACTGTTCACTTCACCTCATTAATTCCAAACCGACCAGGGCGACTCTTTTGAGACGGCATGTATCCACCTGTTTCTTCTGATAGTCCTTGCCGTGTGGTGATCATGTTTGCTCGCAACCCTCTGTCCCGTGTGCTGTCAATCATTTCTGAAACTGATGAACCACCATGACATGATGTCAAACTGCTTAGCACATTCTCTCTTAGTCTCCCCCTGTCTCTCTACTCCTCAACTTTTCCGTTGTGATGACATACTCTAGCTTCCCCTTCTCATGTCACGCCTAGACGAATGTGGACTGTCTTCTTCTGATGTCAGTAACCAGTTCTCTCTGTGAGTTAACTTCTTCATATCTTCATCCATGGTGTTCTTATAATTCTTCTATAAAACCACATCTCCGCTGCTTCCACATAATTTCTCACGTATCTGCTAATTGTCCATGATAAGCTTCCGTACATCAGGATTGGCTCAATATATTTCTTAAGATCTCTTCTCCTCACATCGGTTGACAAAGATAAATTACAGAGAATATTCTTCATCCTGTGAAATGATGCCTTAACTTGGGCTATTCTACATTTAACTTCCTTAATAGATATTCTATCTGCTGTTATTAAAGACACACATGCCACACAACGTTTCAGCTCTCCAGTGTCCCTGCGCCAACTTTGGGCTCAATATCAACTTGGAGAAGACTGTAGTTATGTACCAGCCAGCTCCAGGGATTAATCGCAACGTGCCGAGTATCAAAGTGAATGGTCATAGACTAAGCGTTGTGGACAAATTCACCTATCTTGGCAGCACTGTATCACAAACTGCCACAACTGATGACGAAGTGAATGCAAGATCTCCAAGGCCAGCGCGGCCTTTGGCAAACTGTACAAGAATGTATGGGACAGAACTGGAATAAGCTTGCAAACAAAGCTGAAAGTCTACAGAGCAGTCGTATTATCCACACTGCTATATGTTTGTGAAACCTGGACTGTTTATCAGCGACACGCTAGGAAATTAAACCAATTCCACACAGTCTGCCTTAGGAAGTTATTGAAGATTAAATGGCAAGACAAGATCCCAGACACTGAAGTCCTAGAAAGAGCGTCCATGCCCAGTATCCACACTCTAGTAATGAAGAATCAAATTCACTGGGCTGGTCACTTAACTCGCATGCCAGATCACAGATTCCCTAAACGAATTTTTTTACGGCGAGCTGCGTTGTGGTAAACGCTCCCAAGGCGGCCAGAGGAAACGCTTTATAGACACTGAAAATCTCATTGAAAGCTTTTGAAATTCATGATGACACTTGGGAGACTGCTACCAAAGACCTAAATTCGTGGAGTACATCATTACGCAAAGGTGCAGTCACCAGTGAAGCAACCAGGACTGCAAGAAATGTGGAGAGAAAAAAAAGACTGGGCAGACAGGGAAAAAAAAACACTGCAGGAGATCTTCCTCTTGGAACGTCAAGCATTCTTTGCCCACATTGTCAAAGTACATTTCGAGCCAAAATCGGCTTTTCAGCCTTAGAACTCAGAACTCAAGTGTTCTTAGAACTCACGGCTCCATACTTTCAACTCCAAGGGATTAAATGAATGGTCATCATCATTTTTGATGGACAAACAACATCCAAATAATTACTCATAAATACATTTACTTGTTTCACGTTGGTTCCATGCACATTGATATTGCACTATGGTATGTAATTACTTCTGTTTTTCTGTTATTCCGACTAATTCCTTTCTGACGACTTTCAGTTGCAATTATATCTGTCATTTCTTGTTATTGCGTTTTATTTTCAACGACCAAAACCCTGTCATCAGCACAATGTCTACCCTGCCTGGGAGTTCCTGGAATTTCGATGGCAAGATAGGAGACATTGTAGCCAACTTCTCGTGGGAACAGTGAGAAGAGATATAGTTTGAGATGGTTTCTGCATTAGAACCCTTAGCATGTATGGGAATACAAAGTGTGCAGGCATGTCGATAGTGATAACATAACATAACATTCTTAATGCTTCTTGACTTTGATATAAAGACGCGATACAACTAAACTTCATCAAAGATAACTAAAGCATTAAGGCCTACGAAATGTCAATACGCCATTACATCAGATACGCATAACAGGACACTGTTTCGGCACACAACTGATTTTAAAATTAAAGATATCTGGAGTCAGATTGGAATACATTTCCAGGGACAGACTGATGACATTTGGATATGACAAATCAGAAGCACCATTTTAGATATAAGCGTAGCCAGGTAAGGACTCTATTTAATAAAGTCAGAAATATTTGCTCCGATGACACACTAAAAGAAGAACTTAACATCCTTAACTAGGTGCTACTATCTAATGAATATCCAATCGACTTCATCAAGCGTCACTGCCAGCCAAAGAAAGCTCACCCCCAAAGAATAATCGGCTCCCAGACGTCAAGTGTTTCTTCAGCTGACTTTTCGAGGGACGAGGTAATGAAACGATTACACCATCGACTTAAAACATCAGTAAAACAAACATTCCGTGCTGCTGAACCAGTGATTGCCATGACCTGATTTAAACTGTGTCGTTGGTTATGGCATTGTTCAGAAGGAAAGTCTAGTTTGTAAACCAGGACCGTGAAAAATGACTCGCCTGTGAACACTTCACACCGCGTGAAAACGCTGGGATTAGCTTCGCAACAAGCAAGAACAGATTCCTTGAAAGTCACTCGGTGTTGGACCGTGGTCAAGAGCATTTCGAGGATTGCAATGACCTGACATAATGCCGCTTAATACATTTAGATTTGTGAAGATAGAGACGTTTTATACAAGTGCTGTTAAAGTACTTTATACCAGTGAATATCTGGTGGTTGTAATTGCGTCAGTGTAATAGAAAATGAAACTAAGTATTTTATACCAGTGAATATCTGGTGGTTGTAATTGCGTCAGTGTAATAGAAAATGAAACTGATTCAGTGTTATGTCAAGCTTATATATTTCATACTGTGATCCTTCGTATGACAGTGGTGAGAGTGAACGTTGCATATTAATAAGTTCCCTGTTACGGCACTCAGCGATTTCAAAGTAAAGTTCTGATACAGTCAACGACGTGAGGACATATGCCCAACAACATAAATCTGTGTTCGGTAAAGATGAATAAACCGAGAAATAACCACGACGGCGATCCATTATAAAAGTGCACGACTAGAATCAACAATGTGGAGCAATAAGGGCGATTCAAAGAATAATCACAAACTCCACCAAATAAAAGCATAAGTCGCGCTATGGCATGATCAGATATAAACACCACTCTGATACCCACCCCATTTGTCAAAAAAATAATTACCTCCGTATACCAAATCAAACTGCATTATCAATTTCAGTGTGAGTACCAAGCAACGTACATGGGTAAATGGAAAGACAATTAGCAAATCGAGTAGCTGAACATATACCAGTGTGGGTGGAAAAGAGAGTTAACTAGTCTTCAGAAATCCATGTGAAAACGAAATGCTATAAAACGCCATCCTCGTCGATTTCTCAACATCTCATAAAATATGGTCATAGCGTGAATAAATAAATAACGTTTCGTATACTGTATCCGACGAAAACGAAACGATTGCCCAAATATAGTGAACGTTAGCGATTAGGCGGTTCCCGTCTGTTTTGTGCAAACAGAAAGAGTTCATGGTAAATGTGAAATTACCGTAGGGATAACATATGTGCCACATTCGAACAATACCTACGACTACGTGTTTTAATTGTTTCAACTTACGTATTATTTATATACTCTCCACATATGAATTAACTCTGCAGTGTGCACCTGAGAGAGGAAACCAAATATAAGAGGCCATAAATCGGGCATATTGTTTGTGGCTTCTGTGTTTTCACTAGGTGCTTTGGTTCCGGTTTGCCGTATTTTACCGGAATTTTTCTTGCGATTACGTTCGGTTATTTGTTTTTGTGTCTCCGATATGGGGACATTAAGCGTACTCGTGATTTTAAATTCCATGATATTATTTCAAGATTGAGTTAAAACAGAAACCGATTACTTGATATAGTTTTCCTACCTCGTTTTGCGTTCTGCATTTCTGGCAAGTCGGGAACCTTTGTTTTACCGGAGAACCAGGCTGCCTATTCTAAGTGGTAAGTAAACCCGTAAATACCGTTTTATAAGACTAATACATTGTTATGCTATGTATTACTAAATGTAGCATCCATTTTTAGTGTATGTTGTTATTTTCGACCATTTAAGTTGGCATTCAATCTTACACTAAAATTATGAAGATCGCATGTTGAAATGTGGTATTTTAATGGCGGGGGTGGCAGTTTTCGTTGTCATACTCCATTTAATTATTATTACGGAGTATTCAGAGCGATTAACATGATAATGAATGCATGTGTACATTCAACACCCATTATTCTATGTATTTTTCATCGATCTTCTAGGACAGGATCATTGATAATTTTGCATATTTCCAACGTAACTTCTTTTGTCAAAATGCATCTACGCCGATGACCTTCGCGTTGACAAGACAGCGCCAGCAGTCGCGCACTGCGTCTGGCGTCATCACAGCATGGCGTGGAGATGTGTATATCTGAGTGTGTTAGTGTACATATGTATATATATAAACTGGCAGAGTTATCGGCCCTTGAGTTAGACAACGGCAGTGGTAATATCCTTTGGCGACAGTGTAAACAACTGTTGCGTGAGTGTGTAGGTAGGGTCACAACAAGTGAAAGGTCAAAATCGGTTTTCTTCTATATGTCTGTTTTAAATGATACATTGACACACAAACTTTAATATCTCGGCTTAAGAATGACCTACAGACTTGAATATGGTACTGTTGGATTTGTCTTTTTCAAGAGGTATCCAACTATGCAAGTTATATACTTAAAAAGCAATTTAGAAAATGATACTAAAGCGGCTAGTTTTCTCTAAGGGAATACACTGTTTGGATTTGTCTAAGTTATTTAAACGGTGGCGTAGTGGCTAGACGTTTGACTGTAGACCTGATGGTCATGTGTTCGTGAAATAAGGGTCAAGCATCATATACCCAATTACGCATTAAGACGTATCAAAGAGTCATTTGATTACATATAAACACAGCACATGATGTAAAATCAAAGTCTTAACGGAATGAGTGACAACCGAGTCAGATATAAAGTGCGAAAGTTCGATTTTGTCGAATTCCTGAGTCACATATTAAGTCAATACGATTTTGTAGGATTTCAGAATCAAATTAACGTCACGCCGGGTGGAAAATCTTTGTCAATTACCTATATGTTTTTCAACAATTTCAAAACTGAAAGCTCGCTGCAACTATTCACATCATTGGTGTGATATACAGGTGATAATAATACTTTACCCGGAAGACCCGGTAGCGCAGGGACCAGCACGCTTGCCTGCAGGCAATTTGTTATATATTGTTCGAATCCCCATTGAGGCGGATGTTTTTTTTTTTTAATTGATGCGGGCTCCAGGTTGACCCAGTCTAACATAGGTACCAGGACATTTTCAGGGAAGGCGGCTGATGTGGCACTGAACACATCCCCCCCCCCCCCCCCCCAGCGAGTGCCCAATGATCTACACAAATATGGAATACGCAGCATATACCCAATACACCTCGAGCCAAGTAGACGGACGCAATACTTTATGACAGATATGTGATAGATGATCGATAGAACGTACACTAGTTTACGAAGGTAAACGAGGACACTGAAGTGGTTACAACGCCTACCTCGCTCCTCGAAGGTTGTGGGTTCGTTTCCAGACTACATCAATCGGTTCACGTGTGCAATTTTTAACGAAGATTCCTGGGGTTGTAGCTGGAACTACGTAGATAGTACTCTGTGCTACCATTCTAGTAGAGTGAGCACCACCACATGTCTTTAGGAAGGAAACTGACCAACCGATCTCATAAAGTGCAGCAGCATAGCACATATAGCCGATGCTGTGGTGAAGGAGTTACCAACACATTTCGCATTCCTTCATTCCGCGTTCGAAACAGCTGCGGGCGTTTTGGAAGCAGACTGCCTGCGCTGATTTTTAAACAATGGCATGAGTGTCAATCGCTTGGAAAGCAATGCAAAACTATTGAACGTAACCTTGCCAATAAATCACAAACGGCCAAACCATGATGGGGTTGACTGTCACGTCATGTAAAGGATATACAACTAATATTTTTCCAGCATATAGAAGTCCCGTGGCTCTTCAATAAAATGCACTATCTGCTATGATGTCACGTTTGTGTTTCTTATTTTCTAGGATTCAGGAATCGACATTCATGCGCTGCAGGCACACCCACAAAGAATCCATCTTCCCTCGTCAAATATCATCAGGTGTAGATGCTGTTCGCTCCAGTAAGAGGTTAGTTGTAAAGAAGTCGGATTCGTCTCCCCATTCGTCCTTCCCTGCTGGAACCACTTAAAACTACACTCAAGCATCCTTAAACATATTGTTTCATTTGTTATATACCGGACAGTTGGACTAAAATGTTGAGTTCCCGTCCTTGACTTGGGGACGTAAATTACAAGTTCCTATGAAGTCGAAGTGGATTAGTCTGATGGTGAGGGACACTGGTAATAGGGAAAGCTAATCCGCACCCAAAATTAAGTCCAACGAACATGACGTGATAGCACGTGTATGGACTACGTTTGAATTCAAAGCTAGCGAACGTACCACACACACACACACACACACACACACACACACACACACACACAAATTGGTTATGGTACCTTCAATTAGCAGTCGCTCACAGACAGCCTTACCACTGTCTCCTTTGACATCGTGAGTATTCCAACTATTGGCGCTCGTGAAGCCAACAGATCCGCTCCTTCGTATTACCTCGCACTCCAGCATGATCCGGACAGTATATCCATGTCAGTTCTTGCAAGAGAGAAGTGTGCACGCTTGGCATCCACTCACGCCTCGTCTATCCATATTTTTTTTTTTAATTTAACGCAATACGGACTGAGAGTCAGATACTACGTGTGATCTAGTGATTCGGGTACCCTCTAGTCCAGTGGTTCTCAACCCTTTTTACTCACGCACCCCCTTTTACCATTTGTTCACAATGTTATCCCCCGCTTTCGTATTTCCTCTCTATAAATCCCCCGCCCCTACACAGTATACGTAAAAATGGAAGCTAAATGTAATAACAAATACTATAACAAGTCTAGACGCCTACATAAAACGTAATTTGCGGGTCTACTTACGTTATAAAACTAATTTCAAAAGGGTGAGAAGTACAGAACCTTAAAGTATGGAGGGAAAAACAATATCAAGTAATCGGTTCTTGTATTAACACGATCTTGAAATAATTTTAATTTCCTAAAATTCTTCTCTCTCTCTCTCTCTCTCTCTCTCTCTCTCTCTCTCTCTCTCTCTCTCTCTCTCTCTCTCTCTCTCTCTCTCTCTCTCTCTCTCTCTCTCTCTCTCTTCTCTCTCTCTCTCTTCCAAAGAGAGAGAAAGACAGATAAAGAGAGAGAGAGAGAAAGAGAGAGAGTGAGAGAGACAGAGACAGAGACAGAGAGAGAGACAGTCTGCCAGTGTCTGCAGACAGGTTTTAAGGTTTAGCGACAACAGTACCAGACAATAATGTAGTTAGCGATTGATAGCTTGACCTTTACCTACTGCCTGGCACGCTCACCGACCGGATGGTGGACTCAACTCGCGATACAGTTTAACCGCCACAATCCAATATACGGTCTCAGAGCAAAACAGCTGGACGTCAATGGGGTCGAGACGGTTGTGTGAGAAAGTTAGAGACGGTTCTGTGAGGACGTTAGAGAGAGTTATGTGAGAAAGTTAGAGACGTTTCTGTGAGGACGTTAGAGAGAGTTGTGTGAGAAAGTTAGAGACAGTTGTGTGAGGAAGTTAGAGACAGTTGTGTGAGGAAGTTAGAGACGATTGTGTGAGGAAGTTAAGAGACTGACAGGCATGCATCACCATACGGGACCGTCATTCGCCGACAAATTTTTATAGGTTTCACACTTTCACTGATTTAAAAAAAAGAAACGGATAACAGAACGCTGCTCCACTTTGGTGACTGTCAAAATTGGGGCGGCCATCTTTATACTGTCCTTATGACGTCATCGTGTTCATCTGTATCGTGATGTCACCTGCTTAACACTCTTGACATCCTTAACAACAATACTGACAGGTTACAAGGCAATGGCATGGTTATTGTAATTTCTATCACACTTTTAAGGTTTTCATTTGAAGCCCCTTAGTAGAAGATTTTTTTTTTTTTAATTATTAAAAGCCATCTATTCTAGAGCAGAGCAGTCTACGTGCAGTGTACAAGCTGGGATGTATATTTCAGCTTCGGTAAATATGTTAATCTTGCCTGGGGGTTAGAACCCGGATCTTCTAGTTGAGGCTAATGTATCGTGGCTGTTCGGCCACGCATTCTTCACCTGTATAAAGATGTCACGGGAATGTGACATACCCATCGGCTGGTAAGAGGCGCCATAATCTCTCCGCCCTGCTGCCTTTACCTGTCTTTTAGGTTGTTGCTGTTGTTGCACTAAGCCTGTTGTTCGAGTTGTCAATTCTTTTACGACATAAAGATTGTTGGGTAGGTGACGATTTAGTTTGTTTCTCCGTCGGGTAAACAGCACACTCAATTCGAGCAGGTACATCAGAGCACCAGGGTTAGGTGCAAAGATTAGTGCTGTCTCCCGTCATAGTGGGTGATTCAAATGGTGAAGACAGGCACGCTTTGTGCAGAGTAGCGTGCTTCAATTAAACAATCAAAGACATGGAGCAGCCGTTGGATCTGTTCGCCGGGTCATGCTGGTGTGTTGGGAAACAGCAAGCAGACATATTGGCTGAGTCCGCATCGCTGGGTGCGGTCTGGGGCCCATGAGGGAAGTAAAGAATAGCAACACTGTAGCCTACCACACATGTCGTAAGAGGCAACTAAGGAGGTTTGATGGTTCCGTCGTCTTGCTATTGAGTGAGTGCGTGGCGCGACACTGTGAGCTGTGAGTTTCGTGTGAAATGCTTTTGAATCTGCCTGAGGTTTTTTGGAACGTGACTGCATGTTCGGAGTGATGGCAGGTGGCTATGTCCCAGAGTTGACCGGTTTTTGCCTTATGCAGAAATGCGTGGCTGCTGGGCTTTTGGTTGACTGCCACTGCCATCAGCGATGAACTGTATTTTCGTGGACTGTGTGGTATCTAGGAAACATTCAGATAGGAAAATAACTGCCGATTCCATCAGAGATGAACAGGGTGTTTCGTGGGGGACTAGTGTGATGACATTCTGGTGGCGGCATTATGCACAGTGTATCTGTGCGGGCTGTTATTTGTCGAGACTCCTGTCTTTTCCACTTTTCACATTGGGCAGTGGGGAGCGTTTTGTGTGATATTCACTGGCACAGGAACGGAGCATAATGGGGACGACCCGTTTCTGTGAAGTTGGAACTGTGACTACTAAGGCATATGTGGTCCGAGTCTTTGAGATCATGTATTTAGTGCTGAATAACAGCTACATCGTCATGGCCTGGAGAGAATTTTGTTTGTTTGTTTGTTTGTTTGTTTGTTTGTTTGTTTGTTTGTTTTCGCTCTTTCGCTTTGAACTCTAGCGTAGTCCATACACACTATTTATATAGTGATGGACTGAATTTTGTGGATTAGCTTTCCCTGTTAACAGTGTCCCTCGCCATCAGGCGAACCCACGCCGACTTCAGAGGTCTGAAGAGAATGATGTGGCAGCGAGTGACTAGAGGACCCGGTCGACACTCAGTACGCCGAGGAAATACCGGAATTCAACAGTATAATCAGAATGCAACGGGTATTGGGACTTGGCTGCTGAAAATGAGGACGGAGCGAGTGTGGGAAAGTGCTGTAGTGTCCGTTCTTGATTCAAAACAACTCAGCTCAACGTATGATAGTGGGGATTTGCTGTAGCTCTCTCTTTCAGTCTAGAAACATGCTAAATGTGTGGTCATCGGCTGGCTTAATCACAGCGGAGACAGGAAATCTCCCAGTTCGAATTGTCAGCCAGGACATTCAAAGGACACTCACTCTGGTACAATATCCTGCACTGACTTAGACTTACTTACAGGATCCGTTCTGGGGAACATACGCGCAGCCTTTTGAGGACAGCGACCGACTACTGTGGTAAAATTTAATTGGGTTAAATTATAAATGCTGGGGAGAATGTTAGGAAAAACCACTGTTGGATCCCAAGTAATCTTAGGGAAAACCATTGTTTGATCCCAAGTATAAGAATACTTATCCAAGACTTACCTGGGCGATGTTAACTTGGGTTACGATGATGACATTCTGGCACAAAAATATATCTCAAATATATTGACACTTATAGAGATGAGAAGAAGCCAAAATGCCTAGGCCAGTTGTAAATTCCTTTTATGAAGATGATGATGAGGACGACAACAACGATGAAGGTGAAGTTTACAGAAGCTGCAAATTACAATTCCTGCCCCAAACTCACTTCATATTGATTTTTGTACCCAAAAAAATTAATATCCATAGTTAAATGTCTCTGATATTAAAGCAAACATACAGGTAAATTATAATTAAATATTTGACAATAATATGCAGAAGTAAAGGTTGAGTAACCAATAACAGTGACATGTGGTATAGATAACTAGGGAGATCTGAAACTCCAGTAACTAGTAAAATATGATATAGATAACTGCGGAAATCTGTAACCATCTCTAACTCCAGTAACCAGTAAAATATACAGACTACTTGAGAATTCTGTAACTCTAACTCCAGTACCCAGTCAATATATATATATATATATATATATATATATGCCGGCTTCGTGGCTTAGAGGTTATGACTTTTCTCCGTAATCTCGTATACTCTCGTCGGTAACGTGATGACGGTTCAAATCAGCAGTGGTTCGAATCGCATCGGTAACTTACGGGGTATGTGAGCCGGCCGCTCAGAAAGCAATGGCAAACTACTGAGCGTAATCTTGCCAAGAGATCAACATACAGCTGAAAGATGCTGGTGTTAACAGCTAAGTCCTGTAAAGGATATGCTAAAAAAAAATATAAACTGGGGAAATCTGCAACTCTAGTAACCATTAAAATATATAGATTACTTGAGGAATTTGTAACTCCAGTACCCAGTGACATATTATATAGAAAACTGGGGGGAGGGGTGTGGGGGGGGGGGGGTCCTGTAAATCCAGTAACCTGTAAAACATATAGATCACCTGGAGAATCTGTAACTCCAGTTAGTTCCATATCCGTCAATTCAAAAAATAAAACTAAAACTCAGATATGACAAACTATTTAACGCTCTAACAGCTAAAATCAAATTCGCTACTTAACACTTACGATTTCTGATTGATATGTTGTTGTTTGTCCATCAAGAATGAGGTGCCAGTGTTTCGAGTGAGGGTGCATCCACGATGTCCTATTTTTCGTGGAATGACGGAAAATTGTGTTGGTGATCAGGAGATCGTGTTCGGCACAGGTCTGAAGGAGGAGGAGACCATTGCTGTTACAATTTCCGACTCCGTACTTTTTAGTGATGCCACTCCAATAGGCGGTGTCCTTGCCTACTCTGGCATTGAAGTCCCCAAGGAGTATAAGTTTGTCTCCTTTGGGAACAGATGTTAATACGTTGTGCAGGTCCTCATACAGCTTGTTTTTTACGTCAGCTTCATTGGTCATGATTGGTACGTAGTCACTCACGATGGTTGCGTGCTTCTTTCCTGTCAGCAGGGGTAACTCAATGGTCATAAGTCTGTCATTTATAGCCTTCGGAAATTCAGCTAGTTTGCCAACCAGGGCTGACATAATGGCAAATCCCACACCGAATTGGCGTCTTTCCTCACTTTTGCTTCCACTCCAGAAGAATGTGTAGCCGGCACCTACTTCACAGATTTGGCCTTCTTCTGCAAGTCGTGTCTCGCTTAAGGCTGCAATGTCGATGTTGTACCTACCCATCTCTCTCCCAATCAGTGCTGTTCGTCTCTCTGGACCCGACGCACCGTCTTTATCAAGTAGGGCGCGTATATTCCAAGTTCTGGTTGTCAAGGGAATATAGTTTGCTCTTTTAGCTTTACCTGTTTTTATTGTGTATGTCGACCGCAGTATAGGGTACCCACCAATCGCGGCTAGCTGGTTAGATAATGTTGGAGCAGACAATGTTTAGGGCACCTTTTCTAGCCCCTTCCTAATGCTATGGAGGTGAGCAGTACTTTCCAATAGAGGGCTGCTCAGTCGCTCAGGAGGCTGCCGAATCCCACTGCAGCTCAAGTCAGTAGAAGACGACCATATGGCTGAGCCGTCTATGTGCAGGTCTGCGACTACGGCTGCCAGCGTACCCACGCCTGCCGCTTCGCCGCTCGCCCACCGCCACAGGGCTTCAGGTGATATATGAAGTTGGATGAAGAATGACTTGCGCGATGAATTGGATTAAAGTGAGGAAGAGTTGCGCAATTCGTCGACCTCTCTCGCCTGAGTCCATCTGAGTCCAGTGGCAAAAGTCAAGACGATTGGAGACGAATACAGGTGCAGTGGATGACCAGGGCGCTCTACGTGCCTTGTCGTGCTCATTACGTTCCACAACGCTTTGCAGGTAAATGCCGTCTTGCCCGTTGAATCAACAATGATTTCTTCCGCGCAGTCTGCCGAGTCCTGTCTTCACATGCTGGGTAGGCATACCCTAGTTCACCGATTGATTTGACACCCAATCGGCTACCCACGCCTGGTTTAGCCAGCCTGTCACGGCTGTTGCCAGGGGGTGGCCGCTGTCGCATGCTGACAGCTACTAGGAGCCACAGACGTGAGATGGATGTCAGGCTTGGACCAGTGGGGGATGCGTCCTGAAAAGAGCGTGACAGTCATCCTTGCCCAAGGTACTACCAATGCCTGATACTCCGTAACCCCTCCCTCCCCCCCCCCCCGGATTGATATAGACTCGCAGATATATGTAAACAGTCATTAATCGTAGTGTAAATTAAAGTTAGTTACATGTCCTTTACAAGAAGTCGCAGAGAAGCCGAGCATTTATTTCCTGTTTATGATTTTCTAAGCAATTTTACGTCCAGTAGTTTGTCATTGCTTTCTCAATGGCCGATGCGCATACAATTGTAAAAAATCAACGCAAACCAATGTTCTGCCAAATCACCTGCCACTAACTTCGAGCGAGGTATGTCGTGACAGTGAGACTGCATTCACCACCCCTAAACCCATGACTAGTGTAAATTAAAACGTAATATTAAAATTAATTAAATTAAAGACCTTCATTTGCATGCCATGGAACATACTGAGGATAAGGTTCTTCTTCTTTGCGTTCATCCGGAGTGTTTTTTCAGATGTGATTGCGGTATGTCTAAGTTATGCGCCCTTGGGCCGAAACCCGTAGGCCAACACATCTGGCTTTCGCGTGCTTTTTTGACCAGGTAGCATTCCTGGGAGACTCACTTTTGCGGTACCGTCCACAACCCATCTGGCCACGTTGGAACGGTCGAAGACTTAACGGTCATATCCCTCAAAGGAAGGCAGGGACAGTCCATGGCATTTTCCGCCATCCAGAGTGGCTTCCATAATTGCAGGGCCGACACATAGCGCGCTGGTGCTGGGCTCACCGAGGGAATCGTCACGTCCTGCTCATGGTTGCTTTAATTCCTCACTTCAATATATTGGGCATTTCGTTAACCCCGTTCTGTTCCCGCACAAACCAGACAGGTCTGCAGATGGTATCCACTCAGAGAGTTTTCGACACAGACATGTGCTTGTCGTTGCACCCGTCAGAGCTGTTCCAGGCGCGACGGACATTCGGAAAACTACCTAGTCAAAGCTGTAACTAGCACGAGAGACGATCGGACGAGACATTTCACTCGGACGTAAATGCGTAGTGCCAATTTTAATTTTGCCTCCCGTAGGACGGCACTTCCGGCTTCGGCGGGCATTTTTTTAATGAGGTTAGCCTTCCTCTGGGATAAGGTTCAAAGTCCGCATACTCCGAACAATGGGCGCTTATTGGTTGACATGGCCAAAATCAGGTCTACCGACTATACGTTTTCGCGAACATTTTCTTCTATTTTCATGAGGCTGTGTCAACCATGCAGCAATGTAGTCCATAAATAGCATTCATGCCACGAGAAACACATATAACATCATCATCAACTACACTCCTAAATGGCATAGACGTTCATGCACCTCCGTCCTTGATGTCCTGGATCAAATCCATCGATGGTATTCCTCCATCCCACATTCCCAATCCAACCATTATTTTCCTCTGTCTGTCCCTAGCTCTTCTACCGCTGATGTTCCCTGCCGTCACCATGTTTTCACAGTCGCTCATATCAACACATGACTAAAGACTAAACAGTTTATCTCATTCATATATCTGTGTATAATATTGTACTTCCATTAGCCTTTTCCCGGCATCCGTTTTAAGTTACTCTGGCATTCCAAGATATTAACAACATATATCTCAGAAACTGGCACTGTCGTGAAGGGATTACGAATGCATACCGCGATCGAAACACAGCTGCGGACGATTTGGAAGCAGACCGGCTTGCGCTGATTTTCATAAAATGATATGAGTGTCGGTCGCTTAGAAAGCAATGGATAACAACTAAACGTAAACTTGTAAATAAATCACAAACAGTCAGAAAATATTGGGTTGGACTGCGACGTCCTGTAAAGCAGTGCTTCCCAAAGTGGTGGTCTGCGGACCGGTGCCGGTCCGCGAGCCTTTCTTTGCCGGTCCGCAACGTGAGTTGAAAAAAAGTAAGAAAAAAATTAAATATTTTCGCCTTTGAGGATTGCTTAGAACTTTTTTAAAAACAAGGTTGTCCTTTTCTCAAAACATAATATCCGCACCGTTTTTATTGTGATTTAATTTTAAAATAAATTAAACCTGCAGCCGTATAGCCCAAGGAGTATTTATTTTTAAGGAGAAGCGAATCAATGGTTCAATGGGAAAGTTAAACATAGTAACAAGCTGAGGCCGATACTAAAAGCCGGCCCGGTCGACGACATTTGTTTGTTGACGACGTACGTTTATTTTGTTTCCTTTGTGACGAAAAGAGAGAAAGATGCACATTATAATTTGCTGATCGTCATAAGATGCAGAACATACGTGATTTTCTTTGTTCGATTATAATGCTTTTTGCCATCGTCTGAGCGAGTGAATGTGTTAGATCATCTGCAAAGTTGTTTTCATTACAGCTAGACGAAAGCACGGACGTTGCCAACTTAGCGATTCTGATGGTGTATGTGAGATATCGATACAAAGACAACTTGAAAGAGGAGTATTTCTTCTTCGTCAATGAGGATTATTAATACAAAATACAGAAACAGTATGGAGATGTGTTCTCCTTTGCGGGTAGCACTGTCTACAATCGAGCCACGATTTCATAAGCTTGTAAATAATAAACAGGCCCACCCTTTGCATTAAATAGTTACTGTTAGCATCTGATAATTTTGTTTTGCTCGCATATCTTTTACAGGACATCGCTGTCAACATCAGCATCTTTCAGCTGATTGTTGATTTCTTGGCAAGATTACGCTCAGTAGTTTGCCATTGCTTTCTGAGCGACCGGCTCATATACCCCGTAAGTTACCGACGCGGAGAGAACCGCTACCGATTCTCGCGCAACGTTACATTACTCACGAGAGTATACGGGATTACGGAGAAAGTCGTGTAACGCCTAGACCAGGGAGACAGCTGATAATTAAATCATGTTTATTACACCATACAGTAATTTAGTCAGCTTGTTTAAAATCCAATTTGGTATCGTTTTCAAAGATATATTTTATTTTTATTTTATTTTGGTGTTCATTACTGTCGGTGTATACGAGTATGCACACCTTTACTAGAAGACCTAAATGTAGTTTTGAAAAATTTTGTGATTTGTAAATCTCTACAATAAAATTTTTACTTATGAAAATGGGGCTACCATTAAATAAATAACAGTCATCCAATAATATTATGGAGCACTATTTAGCGCACCGTGGCAACACCCACAATTACGTTAAATATTATATTTATTTTAAAAAGTAAATTGAGGTCCTATAAAATTCTAGATTACAAGGAGACATTTTTTTTTTTAAACGGCACCGGTCCCTGGTGCGACAGTGAAAAGTTTGGGAAGCACTGCTGTAAAGGATATGCAAGTAACTTTTTGTAACTAGCATCTCCGAAGCCCTACCTAACGCTGCCTCACAGTTCTTTGGGGGGGGGGGGGCAAAGAATAGTAACACTGCAAACAGCCATGCATATCGTAAGAGGCGACAAAGGCAGGTTGGGCATACAGATGGCTTCCCCATTCCGTAGAAAAACTTTAGCTGCAAAAAATCCAACCAACCCTTAACAAGCGTAAAGATACGGGAAAAGGAATAGCCAAGCCAACCAAAAGGAAATTAGACTTCTAAAAGAGGTATGGCTAAATGCAGGGGGAAAACCATAAGGTGTCCGTATATAAGATTCACCATTCACCTAGGGAAAATTCCAAAAATAGCAACTGGAATGTTAGTACTATGTATGAGTCGGGAAATACAGCACGGGTGTTGGAGGTGAAGAAATGTGAGCTTCGCATTCTGAGATTATCAAACGGAGCAGACAAAAAACTTCTAAGCACAAGTGAAACAGTGCTGTCGTTAGGCGATAGATAAGAAAATACCCTCCAACTCCCATCCTCTCCCATTTGTGTGTATGTGTGTATATATGTGTGTGTTTGTGTGTGCATGTGTGTTTATGTGTGTACATGTGTATATATGGGTGTGTATGTGTGTGTTTGTTTGTGTATGTGTGCGATGTGTGTATACGTGTGTATGTGCGTGTGTGTGTAAGGGTGTGTGTGTATGTGTGTGTGTATGTTCGTGTATGTATGTGTATATGTCTGTGTGGGTATGTGTGCGTACATGTGTGTTATTGAGTGTGTGCATACCTTTGAGAGTTTTGTGCAAATGATGTAAGTATGTATGCAGGTATGTATGAGTGCGTGTGTGTTTATGAATGTGCGTGTGTACGTGTGTCTGTCTGTCTCATAACATGGTAATATGTTTATGCTTACAAAATCCATTTTACAATGTGTTTTTTTTTCTATGTGAATGTAACATCATGCACAATTGATGAATGAAAAATGAGTGATTGGACGGGCCGAATGTTATACGGGCCTGCGTGCCCAATGTGTTACCCTTTGAAAATAAAGTTCGTTCGTCCGTTCCGAATACTTTTGTATTGACATTGAAGGAGTGGCCCTAATGTTGTCTAAAGAGGCAGAGAAAGTACTAACTGAGTGGGGAGCAGCAATATTTAGAACCACACATATTCAAGAAAACAGGACTGTATTCTATTATTACGAACACATAACTAACAAGAATGCATCGATTAAAAAGAAACTTTACATAAAACTCCAAAGAATTATGGGTAATCAAAGAAATGAAAATGTCAACTTCTTGATGGGCGACCGAAATGGCATTTTTCGATAAAATCGGATATCACGGGCTTGGAAGAGATCTCAAGGAAACAAAAACATGGGTAATGAACTAAAATGGAGTTATTCACAGTGTAAGCGCAGTGAATCAATACGTCAGAGGCTGAAGTATTTTATCCCTTAACATAATACATAAAGTAACATGGTCTTCGTCAAATCACAACATAGAAATTATTGACCACATATACGTCAATCAGATATTTAGATCATCTCTAATTGACTTAGGAGATTTTATAAGTGCAGACTTAAATGCAGAACACCGTCTGCTGGTAAGCAAAATGAAACTGAAGCTCAAGTGGTAATAAAGTCGTATAACCATTAAAATCAGTGCAATGTAGGATTTCTCAGAAATCAATTTTGAACATTTAGATCATCTCTGCCGGTCTCTCTGGTGGAGGGGTTACACCACTTTCTCCGTAATCCCGTTTATCACGCAGTCTCGTAGCTGGCGAGAACTGGAGGCGGTTCGACCCCCGCTGGTGACTTGCGGGATAACTGAGCCGGCCGCTCAGAAAGCAATGGCAAACTACTGAGCGTAATCTTGCCAAGAAATCAACAGACAGCTGAAAGATGCTGATGTTGACAGCGATGTCCTGTAAAGGATATGCGAATTTAAAAAAGATCATCTCTAAATCTTTAAAAAGTTGTAAATGTTCACGTCTCGAGATACATTAGGTATGTGGTGCTAGTCTCATACTTTCATAGACCAATGGGCACTTGATGGATGCCGGCTGCGTTTACTTCCCCAGACAGTTCATGGTACCATTTTATAAAATCTCAAATTGGCTCCAGAGCTGATCGAACCCATGACTATCGTGTCGGAAGGCGAGCATCTGACCACTAGGCCACTGCGGCTCCTTCGGCTGAATTACTACACAAATCATTTAGCGAGATCTGGGAGGCTGAAGAAATGCCAACCGACTAGGTAAAGGGGTATGTGTTGAAGTTGGTAAAGAAAGGGGGCCTCGGGAGTGTGAAAATTATACAGGAATAATGTCACTGTCAATTCTTGCGGAAATATTAAGCAGGATCGTTATGGTAAGACAAGAGAGGCCAATGATAAATACAGACTTAAGACGAAATAGATCCTGCAGTGACCAGAATAGATCCTGCACTGACCAGAACAGATCCTGCACTGACCAGAATAGAACCTGCACTGACCAGAACAGATCATGCACTGGCCAGAATAGATCCTTCACTGACTAGAATAGATCTTGCACTGGCCAGAATAGATCCTTCACTGACCAGAATAGATCCTGGACTGACCAGAACAGATCCTGAACTGACCAGAATAGATCATATACTGACCAGAATATAGGATGCACTGCTCAGAATAGATCCTGCACAGACCAGAATAAATCATGTACCGACCAGAACAGATCACGCACTGACCAGAATAGATCATGCACTGACCAGAATAGATCCCGAACTGACCAGAATAAATCATGTACTGACCATAATAGATCCTGCACTGACCAAAATAGATCCTGCACTGATCAGAACATATCCTGCACTGCCCATAATAAATCCTGCACTGACCAGATTGTCACACTGAGCACAATAATAGAGCAAGCCACCGAGCTGAACTCACAACTTTATATTAGAGGATTATCAAAGGCCTATGATAGCTTGATCTCTTTGGGAATTGATTAGGCACCGTGGAACCCCACATAATATCATTAACTTAATTAAACGAATATATGGAGACAGAAAGAAAAACTAACAAAAACATCCAAATCAAGAGCAGGAGTTAGTGACGCTACTTGTAACCTCTCCTCTTCTTACTGACTGTAGACTGGAATATGAAGGCAGCAACAAGCATCGCCAGAAATGGAATTCAATGGACTTCTATGGGAACGAAGCTCGATTATCTGGACAGTGATAGAGAATCGCCGAGTGACTGTCAATCGAGACAACTCTGGAAATCAAACACCTTCAACCACGATGTACAAAGTCTCTGCTCAGTGAGCACCGAGACAGCCTACTGCAGAAGTGAAGCCACAGAGTTGACATGTTCACGAGAAGAGATGGCCATTGTCACTCCAACCCTCCTTAATCGTCTCTTACGACACCTCACGGTAGGCTAGTATTATTATTCTTTGCTTCACGAATGGGCCCCGGTAAACCCACTTAACATAATAATGATATTTAACAGACGGCCTTACAGTAATACAATAACACAAAAATAGTTAGTTGCATATCCTTTGCAGGACGTCGCATTCAACCCCAGCATTTTACAAAGCATGTTATTACAAGTCTGTGTGTTAGGTAACTTTATTATTATTATGCAGGTCCGCAGGGCCGAATGGGTAAGAACGCGTGTTCTTAAACATCTGTTGTGCTGATGTCGAAGCAAGCGGTTCAACCCCTACACCGAACAGCTGGACTAATATGTTGACCTGTCGTCCTTGACTTGGGGACGGAAATTACAAGTACCTCTGACGTCAGAGTGGGTTCGCGTGATGGCAAGGGACACTAGTAATAGGGAAAGTTAATCCACGAGCAAAAAGCAGTCCAGTGCACTACAAGTAGTAGCGTGTTCATGGACTCAGTTGAGTACAAAGTGAGCGAACGCAACAACAACAAACTAGTAACCGATAAAACAAATATGTCAACAGATTTATATTTATCAATGGAGATAAATTGCAGAAAGTAACCAGTTTTAAATATCTGGGTTCACTGCTGACAGGTGATAAAACTGTGAAGACAGAATTTATCAGAAGAATAAAAATTAACTCATTCATTCAGTAGCATGTCCTTTGCAGAACCTCCATCCCATAAAAACCTTACAGAAAACTTCTCGGTCATAAGCAAGATGTCCCGCATACGATACACCCATCTGAAGCTCATCTGCCACATCCTGCACCCATCTTCTCTTTGGCCTTCCTCTTCCTCTCTTCCCGGGCATACCCCCACCCCCTTTCCATTATTGTTCTCTCTAAACTTCCATGACGCATCAAGTGACCACAATATGTCAACTTCCTTTAAATAAAGATTGCTCTGTAAAACAAGTTTAAACAATTAAACCCTGTCTGGATTGGTACTGATAACGCAACAGCAGTCGGAGTAATAAAAGCAACTGTATCTCCTGAGGCAACACTCGAGTGTGAAACTTGGATGTTTAACTGTGTTATCTGCCATGGGTTTATATATATCGCCGAAATGTTGCCGATGCGAAATGTTGTCTCAATTAAAGTATCAATAAAATAGGTTTCCTTAAGCAACCTCTTTTAATTGATATATAATACAACATGTCTGCAACCATAGTAACAACTTTTAGGTCATAACTGTGACACAAAACCCAACTTCTCATTTTCAGCCGTCCATTTTTGTTTGGGCCAAACCTATTTTCTGTTCGGGCCAACCCTATTTTTCTGTTGCCACTGAATCTGTTAACAAATCAGCCGAAAAGCCCATATGCGCATTTAAATTAAATGTTACAGAAGTGAACTCAAAATTCGCTGGAAAAGACTGCTGATTAAGATACAAACAAAAATAAGTAACATGAAATGTGTTTTGCGTGTAAACAGACACGAATATCTGAACAGATAAATGTGGAAGGGGGAGAGGATGACCACGACGAATGTGGATTCACTGTGTGATTGATAATTTACATATGACGCCGACAGAAGCGGAACAATTGGCTTCTTATAGACATTCATTCATTCATTCATTCATTCATTCATTCATTCATTCATTCATTCATTCATTCATTCATTCATGCAGTAGCATGTCCTTTGCAGAACCTCGCTCCCATAACAACCTTCCGGAAAACTTCTCGATCATAAGAAAGATGTCCCGCGTCCGATACACCCATCTGGAGATCATCCGCCACATCCTGCATCCATCTTCTCCTTGGCCTTTCTTTCTTCCGGGGCATATACCCCTTCATTATTGTTCTCTCCAAACTTTCATGACGTTTCAAGTGACCAAAATATTTCAATTTTGTTGATGTTATTGTTGCTTTATCGTCTTTAGTAGCCAACCTTCTTCAATATTCAGATCGTGTCATATGGATGCATTTGTTCTTCTCTGTATCCAAGATATTCTTAGAACTCGTCTATAATATTTATATTCAAAGGCATTTATGCCTTTTCAGCTTGTTTAGTAAGTGTCCAGGTCCCACGGGCGTATGTTGTAATGGGGGAAGATGCATGCTCTTAATCTTAAAAATCTAATTTATATTCTTTGGACAGGAATTTCGAAACTGCTATGGGGGAGAGCTCTGCGCCTGAAATAGCACTGGATCAAGATGGAGGTATGTGTATGGTGTATTTTTAATGAATGTGCAGTGTTTGAACATATTGCCGGTCCACGTTTTGTATTCACCGTCTGTAAAGTTCATGCAACATAATAGGTAAATACAAAACTTTAACCGGCAATATTTTCCAACACCGCACAATCATTATAAATACACCCTACACATGTTTTTGTGCTTGCTGCTTCTCCGCAGGATCTTCACTAGCCTTTGTGTTACATTGTGTTTTACCGTGGCGAAGTAGCTACATCACCTGCCTCACGCTCCGAAGGTTGTTGATTCGATTCTGGCCTACGTCGTTCCATTCAC
>OY992887.1:84207909-84235144 GCA_963921405.1 Cepaea hortensis
AGGAGTAGACAACTGCAGCGAAAAGGTGGGTCTGTCTATCTATCTGACCCGGCGTGGCTTCGCCCAGCTCCTGGCGGGTAGCGTCTCATTAAATTCATACAACAAAAAAAGTAACTTAAAAGAATGTCCTTCCACACACCATCCATTATTTTTAATGAAAACTCTTTCTAATCACCTGCATGACTACAGTAACTTCTTAAGCAAAAAAAGATGAGTTACAATGTTATGCATTGTGCATTATTTTTATGAAAACTTTAAAAATGCCTTACAGATTGTATCATTATTTATTATAACTCATATGCCGGTACATAACTATGGACAAAGAGTTTATAAATCCTTGAAAACGATGCCACAATATGACTATAAGTTATACAGAAAAGTTATGCCCCTTGAAATAACTTTTACAGAGTTAGGTCCCCTGTGATATATGAAATTATGATGAAAAATGAAAAATGAAATAATACTGAGTAAGCAGGCGATTTCACACTAACAAAATATCACAGTTGTCAGCGCTGGATTGAAAGGAAGGCGTGTAGAAAATTTCATCTCAATCGGATGGGCCGTTCGCGAACGTATAAAGGACATACAGACATAAATACATACATACAGATGGACGGAGATCGCCTTTTATATATAAGATTACATAATTATGTGATAGTTTCAGTGCCAAAGCCGGATAAGGATTTTATCATCTCTGTTGTTATCTTGTCAGGACCTGCGGCTTTTCCTTCTTTCATCTTTTTAATAGCCTTTTCTACTTCAGCCGTTAATATTTTTGGTCCATCTTGAGTATTATACAATGTTGACCCTGTTGTCCCAGAATAAATCGTCTGTGTTCTCTTCCATCTTTTTATTGTGCCAGTGTTATTAATTATAATTTCTCCATTTTCCCCTCTGATACACAACCACGTCCTGTTATATTATGTTTCTACTTTGTAAATCTGTTTATATGTTCATGTAATTCTTTCGAGTTGTGTTTTATTTCCAGATCCTCTATTTCTTTGCATTGTTTCTGCAACCACTCTTCTTTGGCAACTCTGCACTCTTATCTATTTATATATACTCTCGAGTATGAAATTATGCAACTGTGCAACAATGTAGGACTAATCAGTGAACACATTACGCCAGAAAAAAGTAACAGATTTGTTGGAATGTGACAAAATGGATGGTGAGGGAGGGGGTGGGGGGGGGGGGGGGGGGGGCTTTGTAATTTTGAACGATGATTAAATTGGTTCTAGTGTGACTACCACTGAAGAATAAGAAATTGATGACGATGATGGCGATCAGTTCTTAACCAAAAGCCTACAACTAGCCACTCAGAAGCAGAAACAATGTTTTCAAAGTGCATCGACTGGTTTAAAATGCAAGAGGAATATGCAACACAGGTCCCACTTTTGTGTAAGATACGAAACATCGCCGCGCAGAAAGGTCGAGCCTCAAAGTCACAGAAGAAGATGACAGATTATTTTAAAGTAATGTAGATGTATACAATACTTTTCTGTACATTACTACTCTTATATTGAAGTTTATGTTGATCGTTTTGTAACATTGAATATAATATGTATGTATTATTCACTTCATTTATTAAGATATTTATGTTATCCGTCTGTTCGGTTATCCGTCAAAGCACTGCCTCCCCCCACCCCCACCAACCCAACCCCCCCCCCCCCCGGTGACGGTTAATCGAAATTGTACTTACAACGATTAGCATTCCCTACAGCAAAATAAAGTCAAAACTTTAGCCAATAAATACGCCGAACAGAAAATAAACATTTGTGGGTAGATAGAACAATAACGACACAAACAATCCCTGCTACGTATCCCTAAGTCACACTGCGGACATGGTACTAGGTGAATGCTTCCTTACATACGAAAACTTGGTAATGGACTAGAATAAATCATGAAGGCAGGGCGAATAAACAACTCAAGTGATGGATGTTGTTGTTGTTGTTTTTATTTTCGTGGTGGTTTTCGCTTTGAACTCAACCGTAGTTGTATACATGTGCTTCTTCTAGCAGCACTGGACTGATTTTTGCGTGGGGATTAGCTTTCGCTATTACCAGTGTCCCTCGCCATCAGGCGAATCCACTCTGACTTCTGAGGTACTTGTAATTTACGTCCTCAAGACAAGGACGAGAAGTCAACATTTTAGTCCAACTGACCGGTGTAGGGGTTGAACCCGCTGCCTCGGCATCAGCACACCGGAAGTTTAAGAACGAACGTTCTCATTCAATCGGCCGTGCTAATCTCCAGTGATGGATGTAATTCTGCATCTTTGACCAGATTGCTAGAACATCAAATGAAAGGGGGTGAAGCTAGACAAGTGCGCCATGCTTGTAGTAAAGGAAGACTAGTCAATCAACACAGAACTGAATCGTCAGTCGTTCATCATCTTCATCATGAAGTGCCATGCCAGCTGGCATAAGCGTTCATGTCTCTCCACATATCTCCACGGTCTTGGGTGTTCTGTATCAACTCTGCTGCCGATATTCCTAAATATCACCGTCTCAATCCATCCAGCATCTTTTCTATTGATCAGGGGGGCTGAGTGGTCTCGAGGTATGGTGTCCGTCTCGAGTGCTTGGGGTCCCGGGTTCAAGCCTCGGTGAGGTTCGGGATTTTTTTCACGTGGACTTCTAGTATCAACATTTCCCCTGATCTCTGGGTAGTGAGATCGGACGCCCGTGTGTATTCTTGCGCAGGTAAAACATCCCTTGGCAGTAGGAAATCGAAAAAGAGTAGCCTAACAGCGCTGCCGGGGCAAAATTTCGAGTTACAAATCTACCCAAAATATTTCAGGATCCTCGCCGGTGCTACGGAGTTCGTGCACTGAACTGAGATTCTCCGGAATCAGGCTTGAGTTAGTAGTAGAACGGAGCCCTTGTGGGTTACACCCGTGTGCCGTGATGTTGATCCGTCGACTAAACTAAAATATCTATTAACCTGCCTCTGCCTCTCTTCCCAACGATCTTTCCAGTTGTCACGATGTCCCCCAATGCCTCTCTTCTCATCACATGACCAAAGAAATATGTTTGTCTCTTTCTTATTAATGTATATAATGTTCTAGTTTCATTAGCCTCTTTCATGCAATTTGTCGTTAGTTGAGTTGAGTTAAGAACCGACATCACTGCACTCAGGACATTCCCATACCTGTTCCGTCCCCTCGTTCAACAGCCAGCGAAGAGTCATACTACTAATCGTTCCCACTGCTATCTGATTAAAAGTTCTCCTTGTCTTCCCTCTCAGTTTTGAGATTCTTCCAGAACCCCTGCCGATCCCCCGCAATCTCATTCTTTCCACATATGGGTTCTCAATCTGTTCCTCCGCCTTCTCCACCTGGTCCCACAAGCGCACGACAACCTCTCCCTTGTCCATAGGCAAGCTACCACCAAGAGGTGCATTCCCTGCTAGCCTATCAGCCTGTTCATTCCCCCGTACCCCTGCATGTCGTTAGTTACTCTGGCGTCGAGTTCCGGTCGCCAACATGGCAGTTAGGCGTTGAACCGTTAAGGCTTGTGGCATGTTTATGCTTGTAGCTACGGTTTGCAATCGCATTTTCCTCATGTTGGACTGGTAGTACATGGTTCCGTCGCCCTGCTACTGAGTGAGTGCGTGGGCGACACTGTGAGGTGTGAAATTCGCGTGGAATGCTTTTACATCTGTCCTGTACAGTGACCTGTATGTTCGGAACAATGGCTACCGGCTGTTGCTGAATTGACTGAATTGCTTTTTCGGTTCACGAGTGCATTTTTCAGGAGACTCCTGGGAGTCGGCGCTGAAGCTGCGGAGTTCGTGCTTTGTGCGACACTTTCGGTGGGTCGCCCTGCGGTAACAGACCGAGCCATGTGAGAAAACCCAGGACAATAAGGTCTTTCTGGTGACTGCTGAGTCCATCGACGATGAACTGTGGTTTTCGTGGATTAATTTTGTGTTGGCATTCTGGCAGCGGCATTATGCACAGTGTACCTGTGCAGGCTGTAGGATTGCCGAGACTCCTGCCTATTCCACTTTTCACATTAGACAGTGGGGAGCATTTTGTGTGATATTCACTGGCACATGAACGGAGCATAATGGGGACGACCCGTTGCCGTGAATTTGGAACCCCTACTAACTAACTAACTAACTATTTATTATGGCGTTCCCGGGAATTTGCAACACTCGTCTCAGGAACCACATCTCTGTTGCTTCCAAGTTCTTCCTAATTTATTCGTTTACATTCCAGTCGTTAGACACTGAAAACTATATTATGGAGAACATCTGAGCACTTATGGACTAATAGTTCACTGTGCAATGAGGATAATCTGTTAAGTTACTGACTAATATATACAGACTGCAGTGCTCGCGTGTTCAGTCGCGTCAAACTCGGTTAAATTTCGGCAGCTTTTAGTTCATGCTGTTATTGTGCACAGTGAGCAACTAGGGTTAGAATTACATTGTAAGAAAATAGAATTTGTAGTCATACTCAAAAGATGTTTTCTTATCTCGCTCGCTTTGATCTCAAGCGTAGTCTATACATATTACTTCTAGTAGCACAGGGCTGATGTTTGCGTGTAGATTAGCTTTCCCTATTACCAGTGTCCCTCGCCATAAGGCGAACCGGCTCCGACATCAGAAGTACTTGCAATTTACGTCTCCAAGTTAAGGAATAGAAGTCAACATATTTATCTAAATGACCGGTTTATAGACTGAACCCCGTACCTCTGCATCAGCACACCGGATGTTTAAGAACGAGCTCTTGAAATGTTAGAACTATGTAAACATTATTGGGAAAACAGCACAAGTGGTAGGTGGAATGAAATATTACAAGATTAACATTTTAGGATTATGTGAAACGAGATGGAATGAAGCAGACAAAAAGCTTCTAAACAGGTAAAACAGTGCTGTTCCATGACTAACCAGTGGAAACTTGCCTCAAAGAGGAGTGGGTAATGCTTCCAAAAAGGGACATCGAAAGCAAGTGAAAACAGCAACATTTGGAATCGTGAAAACAAGTAAACAGTGATGTAAACAAATGCTACTAACCAACAATTGATAATGATGAATGCGACAAGCATCAATGTTAAGACATTACAAAACACAAGTCAGAATGTTTGCTCATAACACAAAAATACCGACAAATAATGCCCCAAAAGGAGACTCCAACGGTCAAGATACAAAGAAAACAGTGCAACAGCTCTCCCATCAATCCACGGAATGTTGGAACTTCTGTTAATGTGAATACCACCATGATTCATGTACACTTAAAAGATCTCTTCGGATGTCTTTCTAATGCCGAAATATCAAACAGGGATAGAGAAATGAAAGAAAGAAATACAAGAGAAAGAAGCCTTAATCCAGAGCAGGTGAAACAGCTTAATAACAGGCCTGATGAAAACGGGCACAAGGATTACGCTCCTAGAAACAAACAGCAACAACAAAGGTCCTGAAGGAGGAAGCTGTTATAGGTCTGTGATGTGATGGGCCCATCACATTTAGGAGACCTGAATGCACGGAGGAATCAGTGATCAGTAGTTCCCTCTGTTAGCGGACGATGAACGCAGGTGTCGAACCCTCGTCGTCCGCGCTTGTGATATTATCAGTGCAGCCCTGCTTTCGCAGACTCTAGCTCAACACTATTATTCAGTGACTGAATTTTGACTCACTCACTCATTCACTCACTCATTCATTCACACTCTCCCACTCACTTGCTCATTGACTCACTCAATCACTGATTCACTCACAACACTCACTCACTGATTCACTCATTCACTCACTCACATATACACACGCACACATACAAACACACAAACACAAACACACACAATTTGCTGGTCAAGGTTAATGGGGCGAATGGTTAGCAGGTAGAATTAGAATATAACTCTAGTCCGTCAGCAAATCAGTCTGAAAACTTGAATAGAAGATAAGGCAGTTCTCCAGGAGCATCGCGATGGTACATTTTTACAGCTTCATTTTTAGTGAGTGGGACCCCAGAGATTTAACCAACACTCTTTATTAGTAAATGGTCTTATGTTGGGCTGTAAGATGAATGCGCCAATGACCCACCACACAGTTTTGAATAGTCAACTATGTGAGATCATGTTCAGTAAAATTCAAAACAAGACAAGACTTCGAATCTCACAAGAGAAAGAAAATTACTTACTCGGTGAATTCCATTCTTTTATAAACTGTGTCTTACAACTTTCTCGCTAATAATTATAGAATAAAGTGGTGTTGAGGACATTTGTTTTGTCCTCTACTCCGTTTTTTCATTGAGATATCTTTATGTATTCGACTTGCAGGCAATAGGGTAACGAGACGCCATCACTTTATTGTCTCCCGTGGTGTTCACTTGGTGGTCAAAACTGTTCGGGGTATTTTCATTTCGGGAATCCTCGTTGTCGATGCCCTTTGGTGAAATGGTGTTTTGTCCTCATCATTATCACCACGTGCCATGCTGGTAAGCATAGATGGTCATGGTTTGCCCTCTGAAACGGGTCTTGAATCAGGACTATGTTCTTTTCCCGATCATAACCATGTGGCCAAGTGGATTGACCAGTTGTGATTTTCTGGCATCTGTAAAAAAAAAAAAAAAAAAAAAGAGTAGTCTGCCATTGCTTTCTATCTGGGCAGTGTCAATTTCTGGTCGGTGGCCGTAAGCAGTGTCTCTATAAACAGATCCTCTGGATGTCAGCATGGCTGAATCTATAAGAGCGCTTGCTCTTAAACTTCCGGTATTCTGATGCCCAGGTAGCAGGTTCAACCCCAATACTGGTCATTTGGACTAAACTGTTGACTTCTTGTCCGTGACTTGGGCACGTAAATTACTAATAAATCGAAGTGGGTTCACCTGATGGCGAGGGATAATGATAATAGGAAAAAGCTAATCCACGCGCAAAATAATCAGTCCAGTACACTAGAAGTCGTAGAATGTGAATGGACTAAGCTTGAATTCAAAGCGAGTGAATGAAAAATAAATCGATATCATCTGCCTGCCACCTCTGAAGTTGGAGTAGGTTCGCCTGAAGGCGAGGGACATCGGTAAAAGGGAAAGCAAACCCACACGCAAAATGCAGTCCCTTACTAATTTAACCAGTGTGTAAAGACTATGCTTGAGTTTAATCGATCGAACAAAAAAAAACAAAGGGAAAAAAAAATTTGCCTGCCGTGGTGAATTTTAGAACACAACAAACAACTACCTGTCTTCTGCTCTTCAGTTCAATCTAACACCTGCAATCAGGGTTTAATGTTGCTGTGGTTGGGAGCTAAACTGTTACATCAGCTGGCTCAAGCGTATCTAGCTGAGAGGCTAGCTGAGAGAAAGAGGACCTTACAAAGTTATTTGTATTGACATTATAAAGATGCAGACTTTTTCAAGGACATCAGACCAATTAACAATGCGAATTCAGACCATCATCTCCTGTCATTAAAGATAATGTATAGTGACACTACAACAACAAGCAAAGATATGTCCACATAAAAACTGTTATCTACTATCTATAGAACCTTGCGGTGTAGGATTGGGGGGGGGGGGGGGGGGGGGGAGGGGGGAGTGTTGGGTTGGTATGGGGGGGGGGGGGGGGGTCTTGAGCTTGGGGAATTAAGGCCGCTTGGCTAGTGCAGATTAGGATTTTATTTTTGCTCCTGAAAGAAAAAATCTCCACCGAAGAAGAACCTAGCATTGTAACCTCTTGGCCAGTTGCCCCTAGATAGATAAACTAAAATGTGAAAGGAATGCTTGAGAGGCACCAAGGCACTAGGGGTGATATCTTCAACATGAGAACCGTCTATGAGACTAGCAGAGAGTACACTTTAGATCTTCATATTTGCTTCACAACATCTGTGCAGACTGTGTAATGAGAAACGTAAAAATAAAAAGATCAGAGAGAATTTATAATTTAAGGAAATCCCATTCCTGTATAAGCAGTTGACACGTTCCTTATCTCACATAAAGCTGGGGGATTCGTTCAGGATAAGTGTGTGCTGCGGATTCGAATTTTTAAAATTAACCGGGGCTCCCGGATCGTTAGTTAGTTAGTTAGTTAGTTAGTTAGTTAGTTAGTTAGTTAGTTGGTTGGTTGGTTGGTTGGTTGGTTGGTTGGTTGGTTGGTTGGCTGGCTGGCTGGCTGGCTGGCTGGCTGGCTGGCTAGCTGGCTGGCTGGTTGGTTGGTTGGTTGGTTGGTTGGTTGGTTGGTTGGTTGGTCGAGGTTCCAACTTCACGGCAACGGGTCGTCCCCATTATGCTCTATTCCTGTGCCAGTGAATATTACACAAAATGCTCCCCACTGTCCAATGTGAAAAGTGGAACAGACAGGAGTCTCGGCAATCCAACAGCCCGCACAGGTACACTGTGCATAATGCCGCCAACAGAATGCCAACACAAAAGTCCTCCACGGAAACCACAGTTTATCGTCGATGGACTCGGCAGTCATCATAAAGACCTCATTGACCAGGGTTTTCTCACATGGCTCTGTCTCTATCCGCACAGCGACCCGCCGAAAGCGTCGCATAAAGCACGAACTCCCCAGCTCCAGCGTCGACTCACAGGAGTCTCCTGAAAAATGCACTCGTGAACCAAAAAGGCAAATCAGTCAATTCAGCAACAGCCGGTAGCCATTGTTCCGAACATGCAGGCCACTGTACAAACAAAAGCGGACATGTAAAAGCATTCCACCTGAATATCACAGCTCACAGAGTCGCGCTACACACTTACTCAGTAGCAGGACGATGGAATCATATACTACCAGTCCAGCATGAGGAAAATGCGAAATGCAAACCGCAGCCACAAGGATAAATACTCCAGAGGCCGTATCGGTTCAATGCCTAACCGCCATGCTGGTTACCTGAAAATGGGCACTAGGAAATGTTCTAGGAAATAAAGGCAGCCGACGAGTACCGGTTGGTCTTTACAAATGTAGGTCTAGTGCCAGGTGCCCAGTCCGCTATGAGGCGCCTAAAGGGGTCCATTACCCCTGTTTTTTTAATGATTAAGTGTTATGGGATGATTAAACGTCTAAAGCGAATTCCCGTGTTGCCATGGGCTTATGTATCACCGAAATGTTGTCATTGCGTATAACATGTCTGCTACCATATTAACAATGTTTCAGTCATAACTGTGACTCACCCCTACTTCCCTTGTTCCGTCAATCATTTTTGTTTGGTCCAAACCTACTTTTTGCTTGGCACTGAATTTGTTAATTAATGTTTGCATGATGTAATGTTTCTTATTGCGTCCGCTTTATGGCATCTGGTGTATCTTTGCCTGCAGTATTTTTTAGTGATAGTCACCACCCCTCCCCCCCCCACAAACACACACACACTGCCCGACTCCTCACCCCATGTCTAATAGTGTGACCAAACCAAGATAACAGTAGTTTGTTTAAGACCTTCAACCACATTGAAGAAAATGATTCAGTATATTTTGTATCTTTAGTGTCTTTAAGAATTTGTATATTTGTACTCTTTTCTCTGTCTAGCTTATTCTTTGCATTATGCGATAGCACTACATCTCAAACGCTTCCAAGTTCTTTTGATCCCTTTTTTGTTTAGAATCCATGTTTCACAGTCGTACAGTTCTCCGGCCGGTGCATGTGGACCGCAGAATCTTTTGTACCTTTTGTTTGCTTACAATAGAAACATATGTTTTAAAGCGGGAGATAACCTTAACCCAGATACATTGATAACATCACATATATTCTAAATCTGATTCTAAGGAATCTCCCCAGCCAGCGTTACATACCCGACATAAGAAAAAAATTACACTCCCCACAACGCTTAACGGCAGAGAAGAAGCAAAATATAACCTACCAGTTTCCTTCAGTCCACCAGTGAGCAGACAAGACAGGGCTTGATTGACTATTCTTGAAGAGCCTGTTGTGTTTCCGCCAGAAAACCCGTATCGACCACCTGTCTTGTTTATGAAGTGTATTGATGTTCTGCCAATAATGAGTCGTGGTCTGTCCTCTATCTGCTTTAATGTATCAACTGTGTAAATGTCGTTTCTTCTTCTGGGATCAACATATTCTTCTTCTTCTTCTTCTTCTTCGTTCATCCTGAGTTTTTTTCGGATGTGATTGCGTTGTGCCTGTTTACAGCAGAGCTGCGTTCTTGCGCCGTTAGGCCGACACATCCGACTTCTGCGGGCATTTGTTGACCGGGTTAACCTTCCCGGGGGTTTCTTAGGACCTTTGACTCTCACTGTTGTGGTGTTATCCCCCATCCCAGCTGGTCCACATAGAACAGCCAAAGATCCTGGTCAGCCCTCAAGGGAAGGCAGGGGCAGACCATGGGCATTCCCCGCCATCCAAGGAGGCTTCCATACTTGCAGAGCCGATACATAGCGCTCTGGTACTGGGCTCACCCAAGGAATCGTCACGTCCTGCACATGGCTGCTTAGCCTCACTTCCGTATATTGGGCCTTCCGTTCACCATAGGCTGTTCTTCCGGAAACCAGAAGTATGCAGTCTGCAGATGACATCCACACAGTGAGCTTTCGATTCGGACTTTCCATGTAATGGATTTGCTATCCAAGCAATATTCCATTTCATGCCACTAGGACACTTTTCCACCTTTTATGAAGTCCACACAGTGGGCTTTAGATTCGGACTTTCCACGTAATGGATTTGCAATCCAAGCAATATTCCATTTCGTGCCACTAGGACACTTTTCCACCTTTTATGAAGCCCACACAGCGAGCTTTCGATTTGGACTTTCCACATAATGGATTTGCTATCCAAGCAATATTCCATTTCATGCCTTTAAATGTCAACCTGTATGTAGTTAAAGTAAGCTGCGGTCAACTTGAGCTTGTTGATATCTCCATAGAGCTTGTCCTCAAATGAAGCAGGTGTGGGCCAAAATATCTTTCTCTGTTCTGCATACGTTGGGCAATCCTGCAGCAAATGTTTTGCTGTCATTTTTCCAGTTCTACAATTACATTCACCGGTATCTCCTATCTTTAGTTTATTGAACAAGTGGTATTTCAGCCTGTTATGTCCTGTGCGGAGTCTGAAGATTGCTACTTGTTCTCTTCGGTCGAGTTTGTAATATGCATCATCCTTCTGATGGCCTGGATGCTCCGATTCCCATTTGGTTCTATAAGTGCTTTTTATCAACCTCTTTGCCTCATTATAGGTTATGTCTATGTCAGGCTGTGGTAGTCGTCCGCCCTCTTTTGCCAGTCTGTCAGCCTCTTCGTTTCCAGGTATACTGCAATGTGATGGGATCCACTGTATTACAACTTTTTTGGATTTCTGGCATAGACCATGGAGTGCTGCTCTTAGGTCAGTTAGTTCTGTGCTGTTATTGCTCTTCAGTATTGAGACAGCTGACTTTGCATCTGTGAAGATAGCTATTTGCTTCTCTTTATTTTCCTCCATCAGGAGCATTTCTGCTGCAGTTTTCAAAGCCTCTACCTCCGCTTTGAAGTTACTTGAAAATTTTCCAGTTGCCATTGAATGTGTTTTTTTCACTCCATTTTTTAAATTTAGGAGAATTCCTCCTCCTCCATTCTCTATTGAATTTTTGGCTGATCCATCTGTATATGCATGGGTCCAATTCCTGCTTGGGTAATGTTCTTTTATGTAGTTTAGGGTTATTTCTCTTCTTTCGGTTTCATGCTGAGTGTTCTTTTTCTCAATACCAGGAATGTTTTCTATCATCTCAGGCAGTTGCTGCTGTCTCCAAGCTGGGAACTTGTGTGCATTGTGTATGGGCTTGACTGTTGATATGTTAAGTATAGGATCTGCCCTAATCCTTCGTTTTGCAGTTTCTACAAAGTTGCTACGCTTCAGTCTTCCCTTTCCAAAACCATTAAATCTGTTGTACATAGGGTGGTCTGTCAATCTTCTAAATTTTTCTGCTTGTTGCTGGGCTCTGCTATCTCTTCTATCCTGCATTGGTTGTAAACAAGTGATCTTTTCTAGTTCATTAATAGGCGTTGTCTTCAGGCTTCCAGTTATGATTCGCATTCCTTGGTTTTGGACTCTACTTATTTTGTTAAAGTTTGACTTAGCTGCTGTTGCCCAAGCTGCAATGCCATATTCCAGTACTGGCCTCACCCGTCCAGTATATAACTTCTTGAGAACTTTCTCATCTGCTCCCCACGTTGTACCAGCAAGCTTTTTCATGATTGCCATTCTCTGCCTTGCTCTTGTTCGATTTTTCTCAACCTGTGTCTTCCATGTCAGGCGACGATCAAAGGTGACTCCTAGATAGTTTGGATTTTCTTCATGGCGCAATATTTTTCCATTCAATACCAGCTTAGGTTGCTGAGTTTTATTTGAGAGGGAGAACACTGTGCATGTTGTTTTCTCCTCACTTATCTTCACTAGCCATGATTTTGACCAGTCGCGCTAATAAGGCTTGCTGTATTCTGCTGTTAGCTGTACTAATATATTCTTCAGATGTCCATATGGCTAGGTCATCTGCAAAGGAGGATGTGTGTACTCTGGCTGGAAAATTTTCTGTGATGTCATTTATATATGCTAGGAATAATGTTGGTGAAAGAACTCCTCCTTGGGGGACACCTTGCTCCAGCAGCATCATTTTGCTTGTTTGTCCTTGTACTTTTGTCCTTGCAGTTCTGTTCTCAAGGTAGTGGCTGATCCATTTATACATTTTTCCACAAACATGCATGTTTTGCAGTTTTACTTTCAGTCCTTCCTTCCATACTTTATCAAATGCTTTTTCTAAATCTATCCAGACTGCTAGTGTGTGCTTTTTCTCTTGGAAGGCATCCTCTATTTCCTGAGCTATATAGGTTATTTGATCTTCAGTGGATCTGTATTTTCTGAATCCTGCTTGGTGTGGTGTTAAGAGTTTGTTTTCTTCCAGATGCCATGTTAGCCTGCCATTGATAATGCGTTCCATTAATTTTCCTACACAGCTAAGTAGACTGATAGGTCGATAGCCATTTGGTTCTTCCAGGTCTTTTCCTTTCTTTGGGACTGGTATTAGTATAGCTTCCTTCCATGCCTGTGGGACTATTCCTCTCTTCCAGCTGTTATTTAGGACTGCTAGTAGTTTCTTCTTTGCCTTGGTGCCTAGTCCTATTAGCATTTCATTTGTGATTCCATCCTTTCCTGGTGATTTCTTCTTTTTTAGGGTATTCATTGCCTGTTCCATTTCTTCCATTGTTAGATTTGCCATCATATATTCTGCTGCTGTCTCTGTATTTCTATGATGTATCTGTTTGTATTTGATTGCTTTCTTCTGTTCGGTTGTAATATCAATGTGGTTTGCATTTGCATAGTGTTCCATTAGTGCATTTGCAGCCTTTTTTCCTGTAAGCAAGGCATTTCCTTGTTTAATTGTTATTTGTTTGTTTCTAGGTCCTTCATTGTTCATGGCTTTCACTAGTTTCCATAGTTTGTTTCCATCCCTGTCAAAATTCAGGTATTCTGTTTTTTCCCTCCAACAATCTCTTGTTGTTTGATTTACTGTTCTTTTATATTTTGCTGAGATGGCTTTGAGAGAGATGTTTGCTTCAATTGTTTGTTCTCTCTCTGCTGTCTTCCTGGCATCTTCAACTTTGTCCTCCAAACTTTGTAGTTCTTCAGTCCAGTATGGTTTGTACTTTTTCCTCGCTCCTCTTGGAATGGACTCAGTGGCTGCCTGTATTATCGCTCTGTTTAGACTTTCCACCATTTGCTTTATGTTGCCATATCGTGTATTTATGTTTTCACAATATTTGTCTGTTAGTATGGCAAATCTGTCCCAATCTGCTCGTTTGTAATTCCAGCGGGGCAAGGGCTTTTGCTCCTGTGGAACATACTCCGTATTCATTTCAAGCTTGATTGGTCTGTGGTCACTACCTGCTAATTGGTCCAGCACATGGCGATCGATTTTGTGGAGGATGTCTCCTGTGCAGAAAGCTAAGTCTGGAGTAGAAGTGGTAAGCCATCTTCTGGAGTAGAAGCTCGGTGTGTCATCCGCTTTGTTGAGTAGATGGAGATTTGAGTCTATTTCCCAGTCCTCCAATTCATCTCCTCTTTTGTCAGTATCTGGGTATCCCCATCTTTCTGAACGGCTATTAAAGTCTCCGACAATAATGCAGTTTGTGTCAGTTATTTTCATGTTTGAGAGTGTAAGGTCCTTATCTGCTGGGCTATACAGATTGTAGATTCTTATTTTCACGTCCTTTATCATTATATCAACACCTATAATTTCCGTTTGGTTGTCAGAGATCACAGATACTTCGCTGCAAGGTATTGTATTTCGTGTAAGTATTAGAACTCCTCCTTTGTGTCCTTCACGGTCGAAACGTGTGGCCTGATATCCTCTGACTGAGAATTTGTGATTGGCGTTGAGGTGTGTCTCTTGAATGCATGCCACATCTATTCTATCTTTATGAAGACGCTGTGTTAGGGAGTCTTTCTTCTTGTAAACTCCTTCGGCATTCCACTGTAGTATGTTGAGTGTCGGGGTATTTGGTCAATAGCTCTTAACCTACTCCTCTGTGCCTTGACTCCACAGCACAGGGGAAGGTGACCACCAGTAGTCATGGGTGGACCCCCTCGAGGCAGGGGGCCCGGCACTATCACCGCCTGATGGGACTTCACGGGATTAGCACCATATCGATTAATTTTGATTTGTGACATCATGAATTAAGTTACGTTGCACTGCTTTGTCAAGCCTGTGGCTCAGTACATCCGATTTCGACAAGCATTTATTCGGGATGCTTTCCCTAGCCTTTGACTGTCCCCAGTCTACCTACAAGGCAGCAGGTTTTACGTTGCACTGCTTTGTCAAGCCTGTGGCTCAGTACATCCGATTTCGACAAGCATGTATTTGGGGTGCTTTCCCTAGCCTTTGACTGTCCCCAGTCTACCTACAAGGCAGCAGGTTTGTGTGTCTCTTCGTCTGGTCCCTCTCCCTTGACCTGTCCGACATGGGTGCCCCTACCAGTAGCTGTGCTACCGTCGGCATAGCTCTTGGGGTCATTGGGACGCACAAGCCCCTCTACCTCGTCACGGTGGACACACAGCAGAGGGGCAACATATTCTATACGTTTATAACGGCATGGGTCACAAACAGGGTGGTTCGTTTGTTGTCTACACCTCAAATGGGTGCCCATTTAAGGTGTAAACATTTCAAATGGGCCCTTATGGGATCAAAACCCGGTGCGACTTTTTTTTTAAGCGACCTCAAACGGGTGCCAGAGAATGTCTTGAGAAGTAAAATAGGACGACTTGATTCTGACCACACCAATCACAGAGGGAGAATTTGTCTATAAATATATGGGTCTAGCAACATTTGTCTAGTACACATGTAAAATATACATTGATATATGTAAAAGGATCAGAGAAGAATCAAAGAAGAACAACAAAGATTATCTAAAGGAAACTACATAGGGTTAGCGTGGCCGAATGGATAAGAACGGATGTTCTTAAACATCCGGTGTGTTGATGCCGAGGTAAGGGGTTCAACCCATACACCGGACAGTTGGACTAAAATGTTGACTTCTGGTCCTTGACTTGGGGACGTAAATTACAAGTGCCTCTGAAGTCAGAGTGGGTTCGCCTGATGGCGAGAGACACTGGTTGTAGGGAAAGCTAATCTACACGAAAACTTCAGTCCGGTGCTACTAGAAGTAGTATATATGGACTACTCTAGAGTTCAAAGCGAGCGAGTACACACCCACACACATACACATACACACACACCCACACACACACATACACACACATACACACACACACACACACACACATACACATACACACACATACACACACACACACACACACTCACACACACACACACATACACACACACCCACACCCACACACACACATACACATACACACACATACACATACACACACACACACACACTCACACACACACACACACATACACACACACCCACACCCACACACACACATACACATACACACACATACACATACACACACACACACACACACTCACACACACACACACACATACACACACACACATACACACACACACAGAGAAAAAATAAGAACACCCCTTTGAAACAGGTAAAAAGCTTCAAGTACTTTTTTTGCCTAACCCTTACAGAACGTTGCAGTCAACATCAGCATTTTTCAGCTGCTGTTGATGTACTAGGCAAGATTACGCTCAGTAGTTTGCCATTGCTTTCTGAGCGACCGTCTCACATACCCCTAAGTTACCAACGCGGCGAGAACCGCTACCAATTCTCGCGAAGGTTACGCTACTCGCGAGAATATACGGGATTACAGAGAAAGACGTTAACCCCTAGGAAGTATAATATCATCAAATAGCAAATCAGAAGGCGATATCGAAAATAGAAGCAAAAAGGCAAACCAACTCATTGTACAAATGGAACCAATACTAAAGAACAAACATATATCTGTAGACACTAAAAAGCACTCTACAACATAATCTTCCTACCAACTCTAAGCTACCAATGGACAATGACAAAAAAAAAAGATAAATAAGAACAATTACATCAACGGAAATGAGATTCCTGAGAAGAATGCTCAATGTATCATGAAGAGAGAAAATCAGAAATTATGACTAAATTGGGGGGTTATAGCAATTCTAGATTTCATTACAAAACCTCAAGTTAAAGTTTTGGCCATATAATTAGGCTACCAACTAACAGGAAACTACAACAAACAATGATGTACAGACCAAATGAAACCAGAAGATGAGGCTGACCATATAAACGACAGACAGATGGAATAACAGAAATAACTTGGGAATCTGGAAATATAAAGCCCTTAAGAGGGCACTATACCGCTGTATATCGTTCATCTCGACACCGCAAGGTACAAGAGGAACACGATGAGATGAGATGAGAGAAGAAGACTGGAAACTCACACGGCGTACACTGTCTATGCCACAAGTGCTTTTCATTTCTGCATTGATTTGGCATTGTCGCTGCCATTTTCTGTGCCACATTCACTGATGGCCCCTGTAGCTAGCTTGTTGAACCCACGTCTGGCCATGGGAGAATCACACTCATGAGTTCAAAGTTCCGTCGCATCGCTAGAGGAGACATGGATGGTTGACACACATACATCTAAAGATATCAAATATTGATTTAGGCTGAAAAACACGACAGCTGCCGAGAAAGAAGACAATATTTAGAGACGTCTTTGCATTACCCTGTAGAACACATGCTACAATAAAGTAAGCATGGAATTGATATCGTATATACGAGGGGGCTTCAAATCAAAAACATTAAAAGTGTGATAGAAATTACAGTAACCATGCCATTGTCTTGTAACTTGTCAGTATTGTTGTTAAGGATGTCAAGAGAGTTAAGCACGTAATATCACGGTGCAGACGAACACAGTGACAGCATAAGGAAAGTTTAACTATGGCCGCCCACTTTTGACATGCACCAAAGAGGAGCAGCGTTCTGTTATCCTTTTTTTTTTTATCAGTGAATATAAAATCATCAGTGAATGAAGGCCCAGTATGGTGGTGTATGTATGTGCATAGATATGTAACTCTGTATCCCCACCCCTGTTCTCACCTATCATCTGGCCCTAACTTATTATGATAATCTCACTCTTGTCAACATAACTATTTTACATTCGGTTATCGTTATTGAATCTCCTTTTTATTCGCGTTTACCATACGAACTTCCCCAGTCTCGCTGATTGGCAAGCCGGACACTTATCTTAAATAAAATCACAATTCTGTGGTTGGTCTGTGTGTCATTTGCGTTTGTCCAAATACACCGATTTCTGCCAGACGCCCGACGAATCACCACGAAGCCAAGGGACTGTGGCACGAGTTACCAAAATTACATTCCTGAGAAAACCAAGTTACATGTGTAATAGATTGTACGCGATGAGAATAAATCTCGTATTTAAACAGATGACTTTACGGCAGGGGTCACCAAACTACAGCCCGCGGGCCGGATCTGGCCCGCAACGTCAGTTCATCAGGCCGACCAACGGTACTTGAATTTGCTTGATTTAACAAATACAACACGAGACGCTGTGATTCAATTTAAATTTAAATATTATGTTTAGAATACTAGGAGATCTTCACACGTGTTGAGACCTCCTGGCTACTATTTGCCTTAAATTTAAAATTTAAAATTTTTAATTACTGTATCTAGATTTCCTTGTTTATTGTAATGTTTGCTTATTTCCCGCCATCCCAAGTCCTTCCCCGGCTTGCGGTAGCTCCTCTTTCGCTCTGACGTTACCATTGTTTCCATGGCAACACATACAAACACGCTTCTTTCCCGCCCCCAGATGCGTCCGGCTGTCAACACAAATCCGACGCTCCAGACATATTTACTTCTTTGTGCCTGTCATCCATTTTATAGGTATGTAACAAGGATTTCTTTGCTTGACAGTGATAGGTAAATGAACTATAAGTGTGAATAGAGGCAATAAAGTAACAAAAATAGCATAAAAATGCCGTAGAAGCATACGAAAATATTATCCCCAGATCAGAAAAATTCCCTGGTCAAGGTTTTAATCGAGTTGGTCTCTAGTTCAGTGTTTTTCAACCTTTCTGCTGGAGCGGATCCTTACGCAAATGTTTACGTTGCTCACTGAATTCTGTGCGATGATCCAAGTGCCTGGTCTATTTTATGTCATTAACCAGATGGGCAGAAATGTTGCATTTAGGCGATTTTGGTCTGTTTCGGTGGAACCCCTGGCTGCCACTCGTGGAACCCCGGTTGAAAAACACAGCTTTGGGCTGTTTATTTATGGCGGCCTTATTTATATATTTTGCAAACCTTATTATGTGATATATTCTGTTACCATAGGCACCTATAAACTTTATATGTACCTTTGGTGATCCGTAGCTTCACCTGTGACCCCTAGTCCTCTGCTTTTCTTGTGTTTCACTAGGATTTTAATTATGTTTCTAATTCAATGTCTTTTTTTTTTCATTTTCAGATCCCGTTTATTTCACCCTTCATTATGGCTATTAAGAAAAAGAAAAGCGGATGCCGAGTGTCGCTTTTTTAAATGAAGAATGGGGAGTAAAGTACTTCTCTGTGGAAACAGCTGACCAGAATACTAATTGCGTAATATGCAGCGAAAGTGTTACCGTTTTGAAAGAGTACAATCTTCGGCGTCACTATGAAACAAAACATCTATCAACATATTCAAAGTTTTCTGGAAAGTTACACTCTGAGAAAAATAAATCAATGAAACGTGGTATAGAAACACAAGGAAATATCTTCATGAGAAAGTTTGCTGAAAATAAGTCTGTCACACGTATAAGTTTGTTTTTTTTAAATAGTGCATAAGATGGCAGAACGAGGAAAACCATTTACTCATGGCAATTTCATCATAGTGTGTATGATGGAAGCAGCGAATGACTTGTGTCCTGAGAAAGCCGATTTGTTTGGAACTATCAGCCTTTCGGCAAGTTAAGTTGTGCGGAGAACAGAAAAACATGGAGAGAACATAGTGCTACAGATACGCGAGAAAGTAAGGAACTTTTTGTGGTATTCTCTGGAGCTGGGTGAGTCTACTGATCTCTCGAGTACGTCACAACTTCTCGTGTTCATTTGGGGTGTCGATTTGGTCTTTCAGATAACGGAAGAGTTGGCATCCGTTTGCAGCATGCATGGAACAACACCTGGAAAAGACATTTTCATGGAAGTGCAAAAAATGTTGCAAGACTATAACTTAAGTGGAATCGGCTTCGAAGTGTTACAATTGATGGAGGAAAAAGCATGGCTGGAGTGAGGAAAGGTCTGGTGGGGCAGATCAGGACTCAACTGAAAGATTTGCTAATTCCGGTCGCTCTGTTCATACACTGCATCATACATCAGCAAGCACTCTGTGAAAAAGACCTAGATATTTCTTGTGTACTGAAATCAGTCGTTTTGTACGAAATGATCAAGTCGTCTGCCTCACGCTCCGAAGGTTGTAGGTTCGTTTCCCGTTGCCTACGTATTTCGGTTCACGAGTGCATTTTTCTCGGAGCCTCCTGGGGGTCGTCGCCTGAGCTATGAAGTTCGTGCTTTGTGCGATGCATTTGGCAGGCCATCCTGTCGAAAGAGACCGAGCCATATGGGATAAAACCCGGGGCAATGAAGTCGATCCTCTCGACTTGTTTTTGTCAGTCATTTCTGCTGTGAAATTCATTCAGGGGCATGCAGTCAATCACCGCCAGTTCCAGGCTTTCCTTGAAATTGATTCTGAATTCTGTGACTTGCCTTATCACATAGCAGTGAGGTGGCTCAGTTGCGATAAAGTCCTGTTTACTTTTTACAAGCTCCGAAACGAAATAGATGTTTTTCTCACTGAAAAAGGTAGGGCTGATCCACAGCTGTCAGATCCTACCTGGCTGTCTAAGTTGTAATTTTTGGTCGACATCATGTTCCACATGAATGAACTCAACTTGAAACTTCAGGGAAAGGATAACCTCGTCTGTGATCTCTGCAGAATCATAAAAGGATTTCGGAGAAAGCTGTCATTGTTTGAAGCACAACTGGAAACAGACAACTTTTCTGATTTTCACTGTTTCAAAGAGTTCTGCGCTACAGTCGCCGAAGATGTCAACCCGGATTTTCCGAAAAATAAATTATTCGTGATTTGAAGAAGAATTTTTTGGAGAGATTTTTAAGATCTTGACAGAATTGAGAGTGGCATGCTTCTGTTTCGGAATCCGTTTGATTGTAACCTTGATGATGTGCCAGTTAAACTACAGTTGGAACTCACTGATTTGCAAGCAAATGATTTGTTGAAAGAGAAGCACAGAGAAGGAAAACTTGTTGAATTTTACCGCTGCTTACCTGATGTTGAGTTTCCGAAACTGAAGAAATGTGCCGCTGGTATGGCATCAGTGTTTGGAACAACATATGTCTGTGAGCAAACATTTTGAAAATTTAATTATGTGAAGTCAACACATCGAACGAGATTGACTGAAGAACATTTAAAAGCAATTCTCTTGATTGGATGCATTATTTCCAAACCAAACATTGATGGTATCTTGAATGCCAAACTTCAGTTTCACAAATCACACTAACCTTTTTTGCTGCTTAGTTTGTGAGATTCGGATATATGCATACTAGGTCTGGTGTAACTATCTCTTTGCTAACGTCGCCTTCTTTGATATATTGTTTTAGTAAATAAATATGTTGGTTGTCTTTGTTTATTTTTTTTTTCTTGTGTGCATTGCACGCCACTCACCCATGATTAACATGGAATACTAAACATTGTTTTTCGTCTTTTTTCCCCACATCTTTCGTTCTGGTTTGCAAGTATTGTACACAATGATTACGCGGCCCGCGCTCGTCATTTTGTCAGCAGTGTTGCCATCTCCCTTTGATGAAAAAGCACCAAAATCGACCCAAAAAAGCACTAAAAAGCACCAAAATTTTTTAGGAAGCACCAAAATAAGCACCAACTGTTTTTATTACAAATGTAACAAGGTAGCACAGTATAATTTATTATTATCACTTCATATTACAATGAAGTTTATTCCAGATCCGCCAAATCCCAATCAGAACTACTTTCGAGCTAACAAAAGCACCAAATTGCAATACTATTTTTTTGGGAAATCACTAAAACAAGCACTTTTGGTATTAATTCAAAATGTCATAAAGTAGCTGAGTAGTTTTGTTGGATCCTGCATATCTGCTTCGAATTTCTTATTCACACTTTGAACTTCTCCGAGAATATGCTTGAGAAATATGAGATACACATAGTTTTTCATGTCGCTAAACATAGAATGTAGAAGTTCTGCTGTATAACAGCGCTCGTTGAGTCTTGATACATCAAAATGAGTTCTGAGCTCGACCCACTGCTGCAATATTCTGACAATGGCAGATAGAATGGACATCTATCGTGTCTGGCTTAATTGAACAATCTTCAACAATCTTCAACAATCAATTGAACAGGAGAGCCTGGCGTATGATAACACTACATCTAGCTTAAGAATGGAGGTGGAGGCGGTCAGTGCAGTTTTTCGCTGGATAGAAAACACGAGACATACACACATTGTGATTGTAACTGACTCAGAAAGCATGCTGAGAAGGGTGAGAACAGGTAAGCTTCGTGCAGAGTGGCTTGCTTCGCTTCGGAGGTCACGGGTAGTAAGCATCACCTGGATCTTTTCTCCTGGGCATGCCGGTGTGCTGGGGAATGAACAGGCGGACAGATTGGCTGGCTCTGCAAAATTTGGTGGAGTATTGATGCATGACAGGGCAGACGTGGTTGCGGCCTTGTGGGAGCACGTGTACACCTCGGAGGAGCAGATGGAGCACCATGGTCTGGTAAGAATGAGACAACGAGGTGTGACGAGAGGATCTGGCTGACGCTCGGCGCTCGGAGGAAAGGCGAGACGGACATATAATCAGATTGCTACTGGAACTATTAGTGTTGGAACTCTTCGCTGGCTGCTGAGGATGGGGACGGAGCGCTTATGGGAATGTCCTGAATGCTGTGATGTCGGTTCCTAAATCAATCAATCAATCAATCAATCAATCAATCTTCAGCGGATGTTGTCCATCATTTATTGAAGCAAAAAGCTCCCTGTACTTTGCTTGACGAAGACTTGAGTGAGAAAACCAGTTATATGTTTCTCTAATCATGAACTCTATGTTCCTGGGCAGACAAGCAGCTGCAGCCTGTGACACTGCCAGCTGAAGGGAATGACATACACACCTAATTAGTACCAGATGAGGAACTTCGGATTTTAACTTTGTATATACTCCATTGTTTACACCTGTCATGACAGACGCATTGTCAGTGCCGAGTGCAACTAGTCTTTGCAACTCAAGTCCATTCTTGTTTAAACAATCTTTTAACGCATTGCATATTGCCTGTGCGTTGCAGTCACTCACTTCAACTAAATCTAAGTAAGTAACCACAAACTGCTTTCTTGTCTCTGAATAGTACCTAATAGCTACTCCAAGTAGCTTAGTTTCAGAAATGTCATTGCTCTCATCAATCAATAAGCTGTATTTACTTTTGCCAATACCAGCTGTCAAGTCTATTGTGAAATATGGTGCAAGTACATTTGAAATAACTGCTCTGCACTTAGTTCTCCTAAGCTTAAAGTGCTTGCAACCTTTGCTGTCACCAATGTGTACCTTGCAGAGTTCACATAAATGGTCAACAACGGGAAGCGAACAATGGCCAGCTATGAACAAAGACATGCATCATTCTGTTTCTTTGACATCATCTTTCAGTTTGTCAAATGCAATTGTTGTTTGCCTTTGTGTACTGAATGGTTGTTCGGCTTTCTGATGTTTCGTTGTATTCTTGTGCCTCTCAATATCATTTAACCTGGCTGCAATTGAACATTTGCAATATTTGCAAAAACACTTAGTATTATCCCCTTCTATTTTAACAACCATTTTTGAAATCTCGTGTCACTGAGCCACTGTTCTCTGAAATGTTGACAATATTTCTTGCTCATGGTGAAACACAAATAAGCTTAAATGAAAGGATAATGTAGACACCACAAAATTATGAACTCGATTACAAGCTAATGTATTGACGTTTGGACTTGTCTGCAAGATGGCGTTCGCTGTCAGCTAAATCGTATTAAAGGGCGTTAAATTAGTTGAATATTGCGCGGTAACGTACTAAGACTGTTTTACTCCCTCGATTCAGTTCAAATTCGGCTTTTTAGTGTTCCCAAAATGATTTTTAAAGTAATTTTTACCCACCCCCAAAAAAAAGCACCAAAAAGCACCGAAACAATTTTGTGAAGCACCAAATTAGCGCGGCCGCGCTAAAAGCAAAATTTTCGCACTAAATGACTTGAAAAAGCACTAAATTTAGTGCGAAAAGCACTAAAATGACAACACTGTTTGTCAGTTATCTGGCCCACTGTGAAAAAAGTTTGGTGTCCCCTGCTTTACGGCATCAAAGGAAAAGATCTTCCAGCTCGCAGTAGCGTAGTAATTGACACCAACGAAAGCTAGTAACAGGGTTCAGTCTCACCCTTAGAAATAACCTGTTCTCAATAAATTATAGGCGTGTTGCTTGATAGAAAGACAATCAGAGAAACAGACAAACAGCCATGCCGGACCAGATAGACTGATATAAGAGTAATAGTCTTCGACTTATTCAGTAACAGAAAAATGAAAATAATTATCTTTTCTTCTTCTCCTTTTTCAGCTGCCTCTACTGCTGTTGCGTCTTCTTCTCATCCTCCTTCACCTCCTCCTCTCCTTCTTATTCTTCTTCCTCTCCTTCTTCTTTTTCAGCTTTGTTTCTGCCTTTGTGTCTTGTTCATCTTCTTCTTCTTCTTCTTCTTCTTCTTCTTCTTCTTCTTCTTCTTCTTCTTCTTCTTCTTCTTCTTCTTCTTCCTTTGCTATGTCTCTTGTCGACTATACTTTTTAAAAACAACTATTTTACATTCGGTTACAGTTTTTCAATCGCCTTTGTTTGCGTTTACGATACGAACTTTCCCAGTCTCGCTGATTGGCAAACCGGACACTTATCTAAAATAAAATCACTATTCAGTAGATGGTCTGTGTGCCATTTGTGTTTGTCCAAATACACCAATTTCTGTCAGGCGTCTGGCAAATCCCCACAAAGCCATGGGACTGTGGCACGAGTTACCGAAATCACATTCCCGAGAAAACCAAGTTACATGTGTAATAGATTGTACGTGATGAGAATATATCTCGCATTTAAACTGATCCCCTTTACGGTATCGAAAGAAAAGATCTTCCAGCTCGCAGTAGCTAGTAATTTACACCAACGACAGTTAGTAACAGGGTCAGTCTCACCCTTAGAAGTACCCTATTCTCAATAAATAATCTTCTGATTACTTTTATAGAAAGATAGACAGAGAAATAAACATAGACAGACAACCGGGCAGCAGACAGACAGATCGATGTAGTAGAAACTTGGACCTATTCAGTCACAACAACAACCAAATAATGATTGGTTTTCTACTTCTTCATCTTCTTCTTCTTCTTCTTCTTCTTCTTCTTCTTCTTCTTCTTCTTCTTCTTCTTCTTCCTCTTCTTGGGGATCACCTTTGACAGGTGTTTGTCTTTTAAGGATCATGTGGAGGCTTTGGTCCCTGCCAACTCTTGACCACCTGGACACACTTCCCACTATAACAGAAGTTAAGTGTGCTATAAATGAGCTTGCATCTGGCAAGGCTCCAGGTAAGGATGGGATTCCAATAGAGGTAATCAGGAGTGGGCAAGACACACTCGCTCTACAGATCCACCATTTTATAGAGCTATGCTGGCGAGAAGGACAAGTCCCACAGGGATTCAAAGATTCAAACATCATAACGCTGTACAAGAACAAGGGCGATCGGAGCGACTGTAACAACTATAGGGGTTTCTCACTTCTGTGTATTGTTGGGAAAGTATTTGCCAGAATTGTCCTGTGCAGACTTCAAGTCCTGGGAGATCAAGTCTACCCCGAATCACAGTGAGGCTTCCGTCAGAACCGGTCTACCATTGATATGATATTCTCATTGCGACAGATGCAAGAAAAATGCCGGGAACAAAATTAGCCACTGTTTATTGCCTTCATCGACCTCACAGAGGCATTCGATTTGGTCAGTGGTGAGGGTCTGTTCAAGGCACTAAAGAAGATTGGCTGCCCACCAACTCTTCTGTCCATTGTGTAATCGTTCCACACAGGGATGAAGGGTATAATCAAGTTTGATGGCTCAACTTCAGAAGAGTTTGAAATCAAGAGTGGAGTTAAGCAAGGTTGTGTACTACGCCCCACCCTCTTTGGGATATACTTTTCACTTCTACTGAAATATGTCTTTCGTGATCAGGATGACGGTATATACATTCACTCACGCTCAGATGGTGGCCTCTATAATGCTCATAGATTGAAGGCCAAGACCAAAATTAGCAGGGTACTAATCAGAGAGTTGCTTTTTGCGGATGATGCTGCGATTACGACCCACTCTGTGGAAGAATTACAACATCTACTATCTGCATTCTCCAATGCTTGTTCTGAATTTGGTTTAACAATTAACAAAAAGAAGACACAGATTATGTCACAAGGTGCACATGGTGTACCATCAATCTTTATTGACGACGCCGAACTGGAGATAGTAGACCATTTTACATATCTAGGATCAGAGGTAAATAGCAAATTATCCCTCGATCAGGAAATCAACATCAGGATTGGCAAGGCAGCAACAACAATGAACATGTTAGCAAAAAGAGTCTGGGAGAACAGGAAGCTTACTGCTAAAACAAAAGTCCTCGTCTACCAAGCCTGTGTCCTTAGTACTCTTCTTTATGGCAGTGAAACCTGGGCAACTTACTCACGCTAAGAGAAACGCTTAAACAGCTTTCATTTGCAGGATCTGCGAAGAATACTTGGTATTAAGTGGCAAGACAAAATCACAAATACTGAAGTATTGGAAAGATCAGGTTGTGTGACGGTGTATTCCATGCTCAGTCTTCGTAGACTTGGATGGATAGGACATGTTAGGAGGATGGATGATGGTAGAATACCAAAAGACATCTTTTTTGGTGAATTACAGACGGGTAGGAGATCTAAGGGCCGGCCTCTACTACGATACAAAGATGTGTGTAAGCGGGACATGATTGATACAGGCATAGATAATGCACATTGGGAGCAAGTCGCCGCTGAACGTGTTGCATGGAGGGCAAACATCAGAAATAGAATAAACACAAAAGAAAAAATGATTGCAGATAAAGCACACACAGAGCGTGAGAGACGTAAGATGGTGCACAATGGTGGAAATGACCATGTTTTCACATGCATCTACTGTGGGCAAACATTTGCAGCAATAATTGGCCTTACCAGCCACACTCGCCGCAGTTAATAATTTCTGTCATTAAGTATGGTTTGGGGCTGCTGACAGTATCAAAAAGCCAGCTTGAAAGGTTGGAGAATGATGCCATGCGGTTAATACTGGGGTGCACAAAGGACACACCAATTATCTGCATGAGGCATATCCTGGCGCTACCTTTAATGATGGATAAGCATATGGTCCTTCAAGCCAAATGGTACCTGAGAGTTGCTGCAGACAGAGATTACCCGCTGCATGCAGCAATGGATATGGTAAAGGGTCATAGACTAAGAAGAGGTAGACGATGGCACAGGCAGAACTTTCTATAAGTCAGGTGTGTGATCTAGAGACTATCAATCGTGAAAGAGAGTGGGTTGAAGTTCCGGAAGACATGTCGGACTGGCACAATATAATAATAACACTGGGTCGTGAGTGCAGAGAATGGGCAGCGGGCTGCACTGAGTTTGAAGTTCAGCTGATCCAGAGTAACACACATCAAGGTGACATAGTCATCTACACCGATGGGTCAGTGGTGAGAAACAGGCGTAGTGGC